>JADBJO010014132.1:12500-25890 GCA_016801955.1 Conus betulinus | reverse complement strand
GGAGACAGAACAGACACAGACAGACATGATGGACAGACAACAGGGACCAGAGAGGAGGAGGGGAGAGAGACAGACTAGAAATGAGAGACCAGACAGACAGACAGAAGATAGACAGACTGAGCCAGAGAGTGATGAGAGATGAGATGAGGTGGGAGGATCGAAGACGAGCCGGACCGAGAGTGATCGATGAGAGCGACTGAACGAGACCCAGATGAGACCCGAGAGCAACGAGAGAGAGCACAATCACGTGTGTTTAGTTCAAATCCACAGGGAGATAGGGAGTTGGAAGAACTGTTTCACGGGTTAGAACTCAAATGTGAACCAACCCTTCTGGATGTAGTCTTTAGAAAGGATATGTGAGAGGAAGCCTCCCCTTTCTTCTTCAGTGACGTCAGCACAAACTCAAGAAGATTCTGGACGCCGACATTGGAGTATATAGTGGAGCACCTGTGACATATGCCGGTGTTTCTGAGAGATGATTCCCATGGAAACAAATATACTGTATTTTTTGGCATCCAATTTTTTTTTAAAATATTTGCTTACTTTTACTGTATTCAATGAAAAAGGTTGGGCAAACAGAAACCAATAAAGACAGTAACACGACTGTTCATACGAGCCACATCTGTTGGAATAGGTCAGAACGTTTATTTGGGGATACCCAAATGTTCAACAGTTTTCTTGCACTGGATGCTCTTCTTTCATTTCAAGGGAATACATTTGTGTGTGTGTGTGTGTGTGTGCGTGTGGTGTGTGGTGTGTGTGTGTGTGTGTGTGTTGTGTGTGTGTGTGTTTGCAAACACTGCGATAGTCTCAGCTACTTGAATTTATCCATATATCCTTGTATACATTTGCCTCAGTATGTATGTATGTGTGTGTGTGTGTGTGTGTGTGGTGGTGTTGTGTGTGTGTTTTTCTGGATTTTTGTACTTCTTGAGATTCTGAATGCAGCATCTAAAAAAAAAAAATCGCCTTTCGACTAAGAAGAAACTCTGGGGAGAGCTTCGCAAGCAGAAGATGTTATTAGAGAAGAAACCTCCCACGGTGATGGTGACTCCTTACACTCTCAAGAGGGCCGGGCCGCATCTAGACCGTATCTCCTGGATGTCTTCTCTGCTCAGAATTTTTTTTTCTGTTAGCGGCGGAGGAGAACGGCTACAATCTCCGCGGATGTCCTTTCTCTGCTCAGAATTTTTTTTTTTCTGTTGCGGGGCGGATGAATCTTCTACGTAGGACAGGCATGGGGTTCGGTCAAAGTGTCGCCTTTTACTTTTTACACGGACATCGCGTGCCCACATTGACTGTGTGGGACACCTGGTTGAAAGTTTTGAAAACGTTTAAGGCTATTATGAAGTTCACTTTTGTTCTTCTTTGCTCTGCTATTGCCTCAAGTGTTCCGGCCCTTCTACCAACAATGAAAAATGAAAATGTAAAAAAAAATAACAAAGTTGAATTGAATACGCATTTCACAATGTAATAAAAGACCGAGCTGACGACATAAAGTTACACAAATTAATCTATTAAAAAAAAGGAATCTATGCCCTGATCATTTGATGGAGAAGAATAGAATTCTAGTTTGAATTTACTCTAAGGATCATTGTTTTTGGTGCTCGGCGGTGCCCTATTTTATATTGAAATATATTCTTCTGTGAAAACACTGTTACTCGTGGCAGACCTTCTTGTTCATTATCACAGACACACACAACACACACACACACACACACACACACACACACACACACACACACACAAACTTACTTGCGTGAGAAAGGATCCTCCCATTCAATGATTAAAATGTGTGTGTAAAACTGCTTTTCTCTGCAGATTGATTTGCAGACGGTGAATTTCTTTCCCATTTGGATGTTGACTATTATAGAGCACTGGTTTGGTACAAGTTTTTGGTAGACATTGTTTTTTGTGCATTGTTTGCATGCATTAAAACATTGTGTAAGCTTCTAAGAAGTCCTTTGCCAAACGGGTTTAATTCAGTGCAAAGTAAGCGAAAACAGACTAATAGTTCAGTATACGTGGTCATTTTGGAAAGATTACCACTAGAAATGGCGCGTGGTGGGGTGTCCATATTTGAGCTTAGCGTTAGAAGCAGTCTACGCATTTCAGGTAATTTTAAAACGGACATAACAAATGTTTTTCTTAACCCTTACACATACATATTGTTCCACAGTTGTGATTGAAGCATACTTTCATTGTGGCCCGTTGTTCCGTTGTTTTTACTTTCCCGCCGTATTCTTATTCCAAGCACATTTGCAATAACATATTTGAACAGGTTCTCTGAAAAAATGTGTCGGGGATGGATTCGAGTAGTGGTCCGTAATCACAAATACATTCAACCTTGAAAGTTATTATCGATTTTAAGAATGGCCATCTCTGCCCAATGTCTCGTTTACTGGCGTAGGCTAAACAAAGATCCCAGAATAGACATGAGACGCACGAATAATGTAATTGATGCTTTTCAGACTGGTGCCCTATGCTATCCTTGTAACGCCCCTGGCACTCCAACTTCACACCAAACACGTTCACACACCCCCTGGGAAGGAAAACTCGACGCTTGAAACCATATTTTAAGCCACAACCCTTCTTAATCTAATAAAAAGAAATAAACGTTGTCATTGTCCTATGGCGTGGGTATGCGACAGAGGAGGGGACCGAAGAGTGCTAGCACCCACCCTGGACGAAGACAACCGTTTTTTATGTTCCTGCTGCACTTCACGCCAGGGCAGCTCCTCTGTGAAAGTAACTCTTGCCAGGCCGGTTCCTCGAACCTTGTCTGAACTCAACATTTCGTCCCATTCCCTAGGAAGAAATCACTGCACGCGCCCGATAACCCGTCGGAACTTGGACACCAGCCTGTGAACCCATTTCCTCCCCCCACCCCCCCCCGGCAACCACCATACACCCCCCCGACCACGTGCACCTGGCACACCCGTCCTGATGGCAAGCCCAACCCCCCCTCACAGTGACAGTCTTTGATCATGTGTGTTCCTCCTCTCTCCTTCAGTGTCCCTGCGCCATTATCCTTTCGTCTTTGGCAAACCTCCCCTTCTTCTTCCCCAAAGTCCAACCACAGCCCATGAAAATTATTCCTATTATCACTAAGCGAGACAAACACAACGACATAGACAACCATACCTTTACATGAAACACTATCCAGGAAAAGGATTTCGATTCGCCTACATTTGTCAGGGCAACAGTAATCTAAAAACACAATTCCACTTTGTCACCCTAATCAATACATTAAAAAAGAAAGGGATTTACCTTTAATTACCCTCAGATCATAACAATTCCTTTATATCCCCCTTCTTGAAACATAAACCAAAGATTCTCATGCTTAACCAGAGAAAGGGATCTTCCTAGTTATTACCCTTCGTCATAACAATACCTTATAATCCACTTTCTGCACATATCAACAATGATTTCAGTGTTAACTTTCATATAGTTGAATCACAATTTATAGGACACAAGACTCGCACTTCTTATAAATAAATGATGGCTTTCATTGACCTTATATAAATCCTCACTCCAACCACATCACAGCAATCAGCAGATATTTTTTCGAGTCGAAGGACCATACATGGTGTGTGGATGCAATGCGTGTGTAGTGGGGTTGTTGAATGTGCTAAGTGTCGTGCATGTGTGCGACATGTGCCTGTTTGTTCTGCGTTATTTGTGGTTATACCATCAGCAAAAATATCCCTCATTCAACTCTCTAAGTAACACAACTCTGTACTGAAGGAGACAAATAACTTCTTTTTATCTTAACTGTTTAATTCAAAATGCATACATCAATTCTCAAATAAATACCTCATCCTTATTAAAACGACTGTAGGCTCGGGATGCGTATTCAGCACCCCAACAACATACTAAAGATTGGAGTGTTCATACACGACTTATGTTAAACCTCCTATTGCCCCTTGGCCCCCTCCCTAATCTCCATATAGCTTAAGCAATCACATACTTTTACAAGGACAAAAACAAGACAGGTGGTAACTCACCTCATACTAAAGCTTCACCCGCAACTCCCCACAACAAATGAGGTACGGCGATTTGCGTTCATCACGCCAAACTCGGCGCCCGAAAAACCTCACTACTAGGTTGTGTGGTCTATTTATTATTGGCCGCCCCCAGCCTATAAACTGAATACTGCGGACAAACCCCCCAAAACGCCCTGCCTTTTGTTTTAATCCATATTTTAAGAACCCAACATCTCGAGCGGTTCGAACTGTGAGGAGATCTCAGATCTTCCTGAGTCTTCTATGAAACACTGTCCATTTTGTTTTTCCCTCCTGTCTCACAGCCCGTATTTATTCACGTATGTATACACTAGCTTTCCGAATTCATATGCCCGCTCTGCAGACCGATAGAATTTAGACCATAATCTGAAAGTAATTTCTAATTCTATACATGGTTCAAAAGGAGCGATACTCTGAAGATCCCTCGAATGATCTAAAATCTGCGGAAAGAATTCACGTGTTTGTCATCGTCCCGATACTGAGACAAAATTATATAGTCGTTATATCCATCATTATTCTCTGTGTTCACGGTTACCGGTGGGGTGACCAAAGACGAGGCGCCTGGAAGAGGGAGAACCAAAGTACATGACCTAAAGCACACAAGTCAGAACCGGGCAAAAGAAGACAAACCACAACATTATTCACATTAAACAGATAATGAGAGAGAGAAGAGACGGGCCTAGCTAACTACCTAGAACCAGTGAGTGATGCTAACCTCCCACCCTAGCAATACAGCACCCAAGAGGACCCTAATCACCCCCCACCTACCCAACTACTGAAGCCCGGGGTGGGGTGGGGGGGTGGGGGAGTGGGTGGGGTTGGACGGCGGGTGGGGTTGGGGTCCGGTCGACTGTGCGGTCGGGGTGGACGGGAGGGTGGGGTAGTGTGGTGGGGGGGGGTGGGTGGGGGGGGTGGGTGTCGGGTGGACTGGTGGACACCCGCGGTTGGGGGGCGGGTCGGGTTGGCTCGTGGTGGGTTGGGGGGGGGGGGGGGGGGGGCGGGGAGTGGGGGGGGAGGGGGGAGGGGGGGGGGGTGGGGGGGCGGGGAGGGGGGGGGGGTGTGCGGGGGGGGGGGGGGGAGTGGCGGGGGGGGTGGGGGGGGGCGGGGGGGGTTGGGGGGGGGGGGGGGGGGGGGGGGGGGGGGGGGGGGAGGGGAGAGGGGGGGGGGGGGGGGGGGGGGCAACGCGTGGGGGGGGGGGGGGTGGGGGGGGGGGTGGGGGGGGGCTGGGGGGGAGGGAAGGGGGGGGGGGGGGAGCGGGGGGGGGGGGGAGTGGGGGGGGGGGGGGGGGGGGGGGGAGGGAGGGGGTGGGGGGGGGAGGGGGGGGGGGGGGAGGGAGGGGGGGGAGCGGGGGGGGGGGGGGGTGGGGGGGGGAGGGAATGGGGGGACAATGACAATCACCATAGCGAAAAAGCCTTCAAATCTATATATATATAAAAAAACAAATAATGGACTGAAAGAAAACCAAACAAACAAAACAAAACCCAAAACCTCAAAGAAAAAACATTCCCAAACAGTTCATTTCTCGTTACTCCCACGTTTCCTCCCCGAATACGCGCGGAGATTCTTCCAATATACACGGAAAAAAAACCGTCTTGGGCGGGTGAACCGTTGAAGGCTTTTTGGTAAAAATCGGCCATTCGTCTGGGGGATCCTTAATGACCAGTAATTACAAATTTTCAGACAAGACTGGCCAAGATCATAAGAACTTTCTGAGACTTTCCATAAAGAAGACCAACCATTATTTTCAGAAAGATTGGCCAACGATCATAAAAACTTTCTGAGATCCGTATTCCATAAAGAAGAAAACCAGATTATGGGCCCATCGGTTAGTGTGGGCTATCCATATTTTCCATAAAGCTCTTTTTTATTAACAGGCTGTAACAGCCCGTAAAAACATCGGTTCGCAAGAAAACATCCGCTCATGCATCCGGTAACCACAATGAACATACCTGCGGAGGAGTGTTCACAGAAGATTCAGGCCAAAGGGCTTTGCTTAGATATTCCCATAAAGAAGACCAAAACAGCGTTACAGGCTGTTACAAGCCGTTACAGCCGTTAAAGTAACGGCCATACCAAAGGTTCTAAACTAAAACATCGTGCATCATCCGTAACCCATAATGAAAAGAAGACACTTGCATCTGTTACACAAAGAATCAGCCATAACGTAAATTCTGAGATATTGGCATAAAGAAAAAAAAAATACAACGTCACAGGCCGTTACAGCCGTTAGTAAGGCTACAAAGCGGCGTTGCAACCGTTAGTAAAAACATCGGGCATCATCGTCCCACCCCATAATGAACCATACCTGCTAAATTCAACAAAGATCGGGCAAGTACTTTACTGAGATATTCCAATATATAAAGAAGAAAAACCTTTACAGGCCGTTACAGCCGTTAGTAACGGCTGTATACGTAAAACTAAAAACATTGGGCATCATCCTTGACCCATAATGAAACATACTACAAATTTTCAAAAAAGAGAAAGATTGGCCCAGTAGTTTTGTAGTGGAGCGAGTTGGAACACATTTTTGACCACGGACACACAGGGACACACGGACACACAGACACACACACAGACAGCATTTCATCGTTCCCATTCTAAAGTACTTCCTGTTCAATAAGAACTGCGGTACAAAAAAGAGAAAAAAAATAAAAAAAAAAAAAAAAAAAAAAAAAAAAAAAAAAAAAGAAAAAAAAGAACCTTTTGAATTTCGAAACGGGATAATGAAAATAAAATAACCGATTGTCAGCGCTAAAATGTGGATACCCTAGTCGACACCCAAAGGGGGGAGATGAGAGAGAAAAAAGGGGAACGAAAAGGAAACAGTTCCGGAGTAAAATGAATTCAACTTGCAACCCAATAATGATAAGTAGAGATTCCACTTATATCTTTCTAAGAGGCTATGACTGCCTCGAAAAACGAATCCCTAGAGTCGAATCAAAAGAACAGGAATGCCGATAAATTTTGACCAAAAATATCCTCAACGCCTGACCGACCAACGACCACCAAATATTAATTAAATCTCAACCATCACCAAAAACCACTCGTGCCAAAGGAGAAGGGAGGGACGAGAACAAGGGTCACACACGTCTTGGAAGAAGAAAAGGGTCACATGGAGACCCCCCCAGGAAGAATGTCGCCCCCAGTCTGACCATCTGTACCTGTCTCTATCCCTCTCCAGGTCTTCCTTTCCAAGGTCATCCTTAGTCTTCTTCTCAAGGTCTTTTCCGTCTTCCTCTTAGGGTCTTCTATACTTTTTTCTTCCTTTGGCCCTCCAGACGAAAAGATGATCTGTGGGGTGAAAACCAAAAGGATGGTGATGATGGATATAACCCCCAACAAAGACGACGAATCGTGCTCACTAGTGGGCCCGAACTGCCCACTCCAGTTAATATCTAGAATACAGGGACGAGGCCCCTCTCAAACAAAATGATCCATGAAAAAAGAATATGGAATATGATCGCGCGCAATTCACTCGAGGACCCCGCCTCACCCCCTCCCCCCCCGCCCCCCCCCCCCCTCCCCCACCCACCCCCCCCCCCCACCACCCTCCAGAGTGCCACTCCCAAACTCAGGGCCCAAACTCACCCAAAACCCAGCTTTTGCCCACCTTCCAACAGTTGACGTAGGCGAGCGAGAAAGGAAGGTGAATCACTGCACGTGAACGAAAATGAACGGAAGGCACGTGCAAAATGTCAGTGCACACAGCCGAGGGACTGGGGGTGAAATGGCAATAACTGCCCCAAATCAGTTTCGGAGCATGTGTTTGCCACCCCCCAAGATTGGTCCCTCCTGGAAAAAATAGGGCATACAGTAGCAAAAGTAATAGGGACAAAATCTCCTCAAAAGGGTAGAAAAGAAAAAGGTCACGCTTGCGCGTCCGTCGACACTCTGATATACCTGTTTTTTTCAGCGTTGTGATGGGTAGTATTTCTTGCACGTAAGTACAAAAACGCAGGGAGGAGTACTTAGACCCCATTCATACACGGACACCACACACACCACAACACCACACAACACACAACACAACACAACACACACAACACACTACACACAAACAAACACACAAATCACACACACACACACACACACACACACGTGCGACGCGCCAAAACACATACACACAATATTCACAGCACCCGCGCGCAGACTGCGCGCGCGACGCGCGCGCACACACACACACACACACACACACACACAGTCAACGGCACATTCCATGTCACATGTCAGGCCTCTGCTTAGCACCGTGATCCATGGAATGGCGGGAATTCATCACTCGCAGTGACCCACTTGACCATCCCGTCACACTACCATAATTTTATTTTTGCGGAAAAATCAGAAAACTGACAAACAAAACTTTGAGAATCCCGTCCTCAAGCATCCAGGGGCAGGAAGAACTGTGCATGTGGACACGATGTGACACGGGTTGAAATGGTGTGAATTAAAAATCCACAAGTAATGTCGTCCATTACATATAGGGCCCTAGATGAAACAAAGTTAATGCTGTCTATTCTCATCTCTCAATATCTTTTTTGTAAATTTTATAAATCTGATTTTAAGGAGTAAATATATTTCTAGCCAACCAGATGTTTATATGTACCCTCCTTACAAATTTAGATGTTTTTAATCATAAATTACCAATTGAAGTAGATCGTCCATTTGCTATTCCAAAAAGAAGACAGGTTTATGCTACGTAAAATCTGACATAGTCCTGAGCTAGGTGAATGAATTTCCTTGTATCATGGATAATGTTCATCAGACGTTACCCCTTTGCGCTACACGTATTTGCCCAAAAAGATTTATCCTCCCCCACATCTGTCTATAATTTTGATTGTACAATCTATACTAATCGAAAACAAAAGCGTCTATGGTCAAAAGTATATGTAGATTTCATCCTCAAGTGGTTTGTAAATTTTGGTTCTACCGGGGCACCAAGCATTGAATAGCAATTCCTTGTGTATGTGATTTTGCGTTTTGTTGTTATCCGTTTTTCCGGTTTAGTGCTTTAAAATCACCCTCCATCCACACCCACAAAAAGGACCTGCGCAACAGGGAATATAAACCTTGTTCTTGATGATGTGCCTGTGGGACTGTGTGTGTAGTAGGAATCTAGGTTGATTTCGGAACGTAGTGCTTCGAGAAGCAGAAGCACCCGAAGGATGGGAGTGGATGTGCGATCAAACAGGCCTACAATGAGGCTCAGCGTACATGGATGCTTACCTAAGCTTCCGAAAACAGCGCTGCGGCCTGAAACTCGTCAAGTTAGCAACATTGGCGGGCTTATAACATCTTCACACTTGAAGCGCCACTTAGGGTCTTGCTTTACTTTTAGGTGGTAATGGAATGAAAGCCCTAATGGCGGTTTCCGTTACATAAAAGAAAAAACAAGACGAACACAACAAACAAAAAAGCGAAAGTGAGAGTGGATGTTGCTTTTCCTCATCCATCTCTTTCAGTTCAGTCATTTTGTAGTTTACTGGAAAACGTAACCTCGTATTTCAAGAATCAGAATCAAAACACTATAGTTGGACTGTAGTTCAATTTTTGTTGGTTGGTGTTTTTTTTGTCTCCTTTCTTAAAATACATCTACCAGTATTACATAGCATCTTTACCAAAATCGCTGAACATCTCTAGTGACCAAGGACTACCATGAATGAAAATCACAGTTTAAGCAGATGTGTGAGGAATGGACGAAAGACAGTGACTGGAAAAACGAATGATAATCTCCATAGCACATTCTCTTCCATTCAAGTCATACTAAAAATTAAGGAGACGCACGAGACTGAGTTGCTTGCATAGAGAAACTGGGTTGATTTAAAGCAAGTAATGAAGAGCCCCCCCCACCCCCCCCCCCCTCCCCCCGCCCACCCCCCCCCCACCACCCCCTCCTCCTCCCGCGCTTCTCCTCCGCGATCATGTTTGCGCATTAGAGATACCCAACATAGGCCAGCCCTCTTGTGTCATTCCACACTAGCTTAATTTTCTCCATAAGTCTGGCATTTTAGAACAGATACTGCATGCAAGCAAAGCCTGCCCTCATCACTACATGCCAAGCAAATGCTTGCATGCAAGCAAAGATCTCCTTGTTTAAACAAAAAAAAGAAAGGAAAAGTGGCATGAAGACCCAATAACCAATACATACGTGTCCTGTTTTCACAGAGGAGACAGATCTCTCTTCCCTCTGGTTTTTTTCCCTGTGTCTTTTTCTCACTCCCATTTTCTAAAAAAATAAATGTTTTCTTTAACACCTCGGTCAGGAGTTACACGACACCACCAGTTGCGATAATCGCATAAATATCCCCGTCATTTCTGCTTCGACCTTCTTTGCCATGAGGAGACTTAAGCTCTTTTGCAATAAAATCTTCACAAACACGCGTAATCGAGATACTATCACGATGTGTTCATTTGTCAATGATTTAGAAATGGAACGGCGACGTTGCGCTGACATGTGGATACTCTACACGGCTCATCCAAGGAAAATTCTTTTGGTCATCGCTTCTGTAGCGAGCTGCGGTGAGGAAAGAGGGAAAGTTGCTGGGCTCTCTCAGTGACTTGATGACTACTTACTTTTCATTTATTCTTTTTTGTATGAACTGGGGCAAAATCACCGCGGAAAACAAACATTTTTTTGTTGTGTTGTTTTCTGTTTTCGAGAGACACAAACAAATCAGTAGGCGAGTAATAAAACCAAAAATCAATCGACAAAGATGAACGATATGTAGCGAATGACAAAATAACCTACCAACTGTGCATAGAGTTAATCAAATAGTGTATATGAAGAATAGAATGGATGGAGGTTCACTGACTCACCGATTGAATGGGGATGGAGTGAACAAATGACTGACTGACTTGATGAATGAGAGAGTGGATTAATTCATCAATAAAATAACTTAAAAACATCAATATCATAAATAAATCCGCAGAGAATTAAAGCAAACACACTCACAAATACATACTTTCGAAAAAACAATCATGCAAAAAGGGATGATCTTAAGATGAATATGAGTTAATATAGGTGAAACGGGTTCCTCGTATGAACGGGTTTAAAGACTGTATATTCTTTATCATCATAGGTGATACTCTATATAGTTTAAACGCCAATAAATACAACTCTGCCTTTATTTAAATGTGATTGATTTCATGGAAAAACAAAAAGTTGACGCGATGACGGGGACCTTGTTGAAGATATGCAACATACTAATACCCACTGCCCCCGCCCAAAAAAAACGCGTGAACGCAAATGCGTAGCGTGACAAGCTGCGTGCGTGGGTGTGTGTGTGAAAATGTACGATGATAAAGTCAAGTCAAAATGCAAATCTTAATACTGAGGGCTCGCTCAAAGAAATGAGCGCTTGTCCACCTTTTTTCATTCCTAGCCCGTTCCCCCCCACCCCCCCTCTCTCTCTCTGAGTTATATGTGGTGTCGTGTGTGTGTGTGTGTGTGTGTCGTGTGAATGTGTGCTGTGGATGTGTGTGGATGAGAGAGAAGTTATATATGGGGTGTGTGTGATGTGATGTAAGTGTTGTGTGTGTGTGTGTGTGGGCGCGCCCACGGGCGCTCGTTGTTTGGTGTGAATAGAGCCAGAGAGAGTAAGAGAAGAGAAGAGAGAGAGGGGGGACGGAGGGAGGGAGGGGGGGAGGGAGGAGAGAGGACCTCAGAAAAGGTTTTTACATCAAGGATACAGACTTTAGTCAAGTTTTTAATCCCTACCAGTATGCTTTGCCATATCAGTTCTACAATATTCACTAAAAATACAACGACAAACGAGAGAGAGAGAGAGAGCGACAGAGAGAGAGAGAGAGCAGTTTCATGGGTAAGAGCGCGACACTCGTGTGTCAGTCCCTGTCAATACTACAACAGCGACGTTTTCATGTCACACACCATATCAGCTCACTGAAGGCACAGGAGTCACTGTGAGTAATTTCTTTTTTTCCTTTCCCCTGTGGAATAGTACTGCACAGGGGTGCTTCCCAAATAACAGGAGCTTTGTGTTCGCTTACCTGACCTGAACACGATTACCACCTGTAACTGTCTTATGAAATTTAGAAAATGACTTGTCCGCCATGACGCGCTACACTGAAGAATGTCCGGGGAGGGGGGGGGGGGGGGGGGGGGGGGGATCAGTTGGTTGGTCCTATGACTAAATTGCACTGTACAATGTTGACATGTCACGTCTGTTTATGTTGGCAGTCGAACGTCGCATGCACCTCGCGTGATGTGGGCAGTCAAGGGAAGCACGGAGAATAAGTATGGGGGGAGGGGGTGGGGGTGGAGGTCAAGGTAAAGGGGGCCTATCTAACAATGCATTTAAAGCACTAGGACGACGAGACATTTTAGAGAGAGAAGCGATAACGGACATTCGCATGTCGCCCCCCCCCCCCCCCCCCCCCCCCCCCCCGCGGATGTGAACTGAACTGGATGGTTCTCCCACTGTGCCCGCTCTCCCCAGCCACGTCCTACATCTTTGGATTGGTTGCCTCACATTGGTTCTGCTGAGTTGCGCTCACGCTCTCTATTTCTCTGCAAGTGTCTGTCTGTCTGTCTGTCTGTCTCTATCTCTGTCTCTCTCTCTGTCTCTCATTTTTTTTGCATGTATATGTGGCACCAAAAAGAAAATGACTGATCCTCAAACTGTGTAGGCCTATAGAAGAAATTTCAAAATGTAATTAATAGCGAATCGCCAAGAAAACGCAGACAAACGACTCACAAGACAAAACACGACGCGTTTCGAACTCTAGGATCTTCTTCAGGCAAGATGCAAAACACTCAGGACAACGAAAAATGAACGAGCAATCACTTACCTTCAAACACTTCAGCGCAAGGTGGGCGTTGAATGAAAACGAGACTGTCAAGAAGGAGACAATGTGTGAGTCAAGGCAGTAATGGTGATAGTAAGGAATAGTGATAATGCTAATGAAGATGATCAAAATATTGAAACAATAAATAAAAACAGGATTACTATTACTTTTGGTGATAATAAGGCAATAGCAGTTGTAGTATGGGAGAAAGAGAGAGTGGGTTAGAGGATTCCTAAACAGTATGGTTGCCGTGGCAACGGTCTTGTGGTGATGGCGTGGTGATGTTAAGGGTAGTGATGATGTAATATCAATAATAACAATCGTATTGATAATAATGATGATACTGCTAACAATTATAACAACGGCAATGGCAATAATAGTACTAATACTAAAAGCATGATACAGAAATATAATTAAAAAAAAAATAGCAATAATATTGATAATAGTAATGATAATGATAGTACTAAAACAAATACTAAGGGAAGGGAAAAAAAAAAAAACAACGGAGGAGGGGGAGGGGGCAGGAAGAGCAAAGAGGAGAGGGAAGGTATAAATCATGGGAAGGA
>JADBJO010014132.1:5000-10000 GCA_016801955.1 Conus betulinus | reverse complement strand
GGTGTTCGGTTATTCTTTTTAATGACGTCTTGTTTACTAGAATGCCTTAGATTACAAATTTCATCCACTCTTGTGGAAGAAGTGTATGCCAAGAATTAGAAAAAAAAAATGTCAGGATCCCATTAAACCGTTGCAGGGGGCGGGGCCGGCACCTCAGTGGGTGAGGGGGCCTATTCTAGGAGGCCCCCCTCCGGGCCCCGGCCACGCCCATGCTGGAGGCCCTCACAATCACCAGCCCCAGATCGACGGCTTTGGCTTCAACATGCCCTGGAACATGCCTAACAGCCACCACAGTCACCGGCACAACAACCGAAACTTCAACCATCGAGACCACCATTATCGCAACAATGGTCGGTCGTGGGTGGTGGGGGAGGCGGCGGTGGAGGAGGGAATAACCGGGGAGGGCAGGGTGCTCCTCGCAACGAGAACGGTGAACAGCGCAACCTGTGCTTCAAGTGTGGGGATTACATGCAGAACTCACAGGAGTGCGGGATCCATTTGTGTGATGCCAGCTTACCAAACAGTCAGCTTCAGAAAACGGCCAGCAGGGACCTGAGTCAGGAGGAGATTCAAAACAACCTCGGTGAGTGACTGTCCATTTTCTATCAGTCTGCTCAGTGTTGAGGCAGGCACCTGTAGTGGATGTCTTTATTTAGGATGCATATGGGGATATGTGTGTTGTCAGATCTGAAACCAAAAGTTAATACTTATGTCAGAGAGTGAGAGACCTCTGGCAGGAGGATGGAATACACAGACAGATAACTCTTTCAGATCGGTCCAAACTCAGAGGAGTTCCTCCCATCTACGTCTGGTGGTCGCAGAGAACAAATGGTTCTATGCCAGCTGCTCACCGGCCATTCATATTTCACTCATTCATTCCTTTTAGAGAGTGAAGAAGCTCCATAGTGCATTCCATGTCATGTGCCACTCACAATGATGTATATTTTTTTAGAGTGTTGGGACTTGCATGATGTGGGACACAAACATTTTTAGCAGATTCCATGAAAACCGTGTTCAGAAATGTTCCGCCTGACTTGATCTTTGACTTTGAGTTCTTGAAAGAGATTAACATTTTTCATTGGATCTGAGATTTTACAGCGGACAGATTTTTAACAAAAACTTCGGAGGGGCTTTTAGAAGATGTATTTTAAAGAATCGTGTGAATGAATGATTTGTGAGTTGATTTTAACATGGTGACAGCCCTGATATGGCCCTTCACGGTCGGCTGGGCTATAAGCAACATTACCTTACCTTACCCTATGTGCGTGTGTATTCCTTAGGGTACTGTGGGGTCTTTCAATACAAACAGGTCACACACAGTCTGGAGGTTCTGAAAAAAGTTTTTTTTTTTCTTTTCGTGTTATTCTCTTTGAAATGTTTTTTTTTTTTCTCATTGTACTTTTGTAGTTTTTTTTTTTCACTTTGCAACTAGATCTTTTTTTTATGTCGTCTGTTTTTTTTTTTTTCCCTAGAAGAACCATTCACTTGTCTGTAATATGAAAACTCTGACTTTTTTTTTTTTCTTTTTTTTTTCACGAGTTATGACATGCCAGATCACTGTATATGTAATCTGGGGAAGATATAGTGAAAAGTTACGTTCACTGTCCAAAGCGCACTCTCACTGCTCGTTCTGTGATTTCTGTTTGCCTGTTGTGTGACTTTTTATGTAAATTTTAGTACATGTAAATGGTATGTATTGTTTATACTTTATTAATTGTTTTTACATTTTGGTGGTTGTGGTGTTGCTTGCTGGGAATAAAAGACCAAGGGTGCTCCCGGCACAGTCGTGTCTGTGTGAAGGGTGTCAACTTTCATTTCATGTCTTTTTTCAAAAAATTTGTGATATTAGGGTGTCAACAGTTTAGCTATGCTATGACTAATTATTGATGTTGTTTGTTGATCATGTTTGATTTTCTTTGTTACTCTTCCAGGATGGAACTGGGGTTTTTTTTTTTTTCATGAATGTGAATGGCCTTGGGAGACTATGTGGACAGCTGGGTTATGACGATAAATGATGAGAGAGTGTGTGTGTGTGTGTGTGTGTGTGTGTGTGTGTGTGTGTGTGTGTGTGTGTGTGTGTGTGTGATGTGTGTGCATGCATGTTTGTGATAAACAGTGTGTGTGTGTGTGTGTGTGTAATAAACGATGTGTGTGTGTGTGTGTGTGTGTGTGTGTGTGTGTGTGTGTGTGTGTGTGTGTGTGTGCATGCGTGCATGTGTGTGTGTGTGTGTGTGTGTGTGTGTGTGTGTGTGTGTGTGTGTGTGTGTGTGTGTGTGTGTGTGTGTGTGTGTGTGTGCGTTTTTTCAGGATCTTGACTGTAATTGTACAGTAATGTCTCATATCCACTATCCCTTTCTTTTGTGAGTTCCATTTGGAACTCTTTCAAATGGTGTTCAGAAGGTACCTGTGGATGCTACACATCTGTCAAAAATTATTGGATCATAAGTCAGACACTTCTGAAGAAGAATCTGGACACCACCTTATTGTTGTGTCATACATATACATACGTTATGTATCTTTGCTTTTCTGCTTTGGCAACAAAGAAGATTTTTTTCCCCGCTAGATTCATAGTTCTAAAGAAATCTTGTATTGCCAAAAACAGTGTGTTAAGATTCCAGTAAGTTAGAACATAACAAAGAAGGTGTTTTAGCCTAGCAGTACAACACACTGTTGATTAAGAGATGATGTGTACAATTAAAGGATCAGGAATTAATCAGTGAAGACCCATGTAAGCACAGAACCCACATTCTTGTGACATCTGTACGTCTGCACTAGACACAATCTGCATTTAGCTTTTCCCTAGCCTCAAACTACAAAGACATTGACATATGTATCTGACAAGTATGATACTTGTAGGTTGTAGCAGTTTTTTTAGGTACAAGGTATAGTTGCAAGTGTCTGTATGCTAGATACTTTCTTAATTTTGATGTCATCTTGATTGTAAAACTGCCGTTTTAGGGTATTGCATCTCCTTGTCATAGAGACAGAATGGTGAAGACCCAGTTTTGTTTGTAAGTTTGGTGATTTTTATGATGATAGCAAATGTAGTATCAGTAGTATTGATTTTTACTCTTTCCACTCTGTACCTGACCCCTTTTTTGGGGTGCATGCAAACAAACACACATGCCAGCCTGTGTGCGCCTGGTGTCAGTCGTGCTTCAAATCAAACATGCTTACCCATCATAACCCATGAATAAACATGAGCAAAGGGGGAGTATGGCTCCTTTGTGGGAATCAAAATCAGATAACTAGGTGAGGGCTTTTGCTGTTGTTTTCAGTTTGGACACCATGAACTAATATAGTAACTATCTTGCGAGGCAAGTGGTAGACAAAATCTTAGAAGACAGTCTTAGTGGATAACTCTGAACCATATGTATCTCAATTTACAAAAGGGAAAGTCCTGTTGACAGCAGGAAATACTACAACCAGGTATCTTCTTCAGGGGGCAAGTGAGACCATGTGGTGAAAGCTCGACTGTGTCTGGAGTTGCGCCAGTTTCGCCTGTCGGTGAAATGGCAATTCGAAGGGGCTGTAGGATGCACGAAGCAGTTTGCTTGATGGTGAAGTCTTTTGCTGGCAGGCTTTGCAGTCATGAAAAACAAGTTGGTACACTCATGGCAGTTCTTTTACGTAATATCCTGTGGCCATAATAGCCAGTGGAATTTATGAGGGAACAGTCAGGTCCGGTGATGTCTTAATGGAAAGCCTTGTATATGCCTGCACCCTTTGTCATCACAGTGCAGGCATTCTAGGGTAGCGCAGGATTGTTCCCAGCTTGTTGGTTTGGCACTAGAGGACAGTATTTCTCTAGATTCCAGTGGCACCTACGGATGTGTCTTTTTCTTTATCTGTGGAATGGCCAGCTCTGGGGAAAGGCCCAGTGATGGTGAGGGAAGACCCCAGCGACCGCAGGGGAGGTCCTGTTGACAACAGCAAAGATTGTGACTTCCTCTTTAAGAGGGCATTACATGTAAGACTGTGGCCAAAACTTGCTTTCTCTGGAGTTGTATTGGTTTCACCTGTCATGAAAAAGTGAAGTGTGGAGCTGTGAATTGCACGCAGCAGTTTGCTTGATGGTGATATCTTTTGCCCGTGGGATCTACAGTCATGAAACATGGGCTGGTACATCCAAGTGGATGCTCTTGTGGAGGTTCTGGTGTGTGTCATATTCAGTGGCCATTACACAATTGCATCTGCGAGGGAGCAGTTAAAATCGCTTGATTTTCTTAATGGAAAGCTCTGTGCCTGCCTGCACCCTGTGTCAACACAGTGCAGGTTTCTAAGGATGGTGCAGAATTACTTTCGGTTGGTTTGGCAGTTGAGGACAGTACTTCCATGAGTCCCATCGGCATCTTCCAATATATCTTTTTCTTTCTTTCTTCTTCGAAGCTGTAGAGGTATATTTTACCATGACATAGTCAGATCTTTTTCTTTTTTTTTTTTTTTTTTTTTTTTTTGAATGATGTAACAACACAACTTTATGGAACAGGACATGTTGAAGTGAAGAATAAACTGTTTAACTCCCGTCTACGAAGGAAGACAATGAAACTTTAACATGTAATAAAATGAAAAATATTTCATTGTGCCTTTTTCATGTGTGGATCAGTGCAGAGTGAAACAGTCTGAGTGAGGTAGCCCCCATCTTCCAGCCAAAACATGTCAGATTGTAAAAGTTACACAGCCAGTAGCAGTGACTGGGCTGGCTGAGAGGATTATGTATGAATGTGTTTAATTATATTCAAAGTGTCACGTTGGTGAAGATCTTGTAGTAAATGATGTGCGGGAACGACTATTTTTCATAAAAACCAGCAACACTGAAACATTTTGACATGAATCATCATCTTGTCCCTCATGGACTTAACAATTGTTTTTCTTTGGATAACAAGGTGTGCACTAAATAACTTACAGCTGTGTTTTGATACAATTTTGAACGTGTATCTGATTGTGTGCTTGTATGATCGAAGAAGATGAATATATGTATCAATGATATCGTTGATGAA
>JADBJO010014131.1:47500-49100 GCA_016801955.1 Conus betulinus | reverse complement strand
CCCCCCCCCCCCCACCCCCCCCCCCCCCCCCCCCCCCCCCCACCACCGTTCATATTCTTTTACCTCTTGACTTCTGATTTGAAAAAAAAAGAAGTTTCTTTTCTTAATTCTGATTTAAAAAAAAAAACCGTCCCTGCAGTGCTGTCAGCCCATTCCAGTTTTGTTGTCTGTCTTCCCTTCCTTCTCCCTCCCACAACAGTCCCCAGAAGATTGCCTTTTAAGTGGCTAAACTATTGGAGGATTGTTTTAGCAAAAGTCATAGGAAGGTTGTTTAGCAAAGTCATAGGGAAGGTTGTTTTAGCAAAGCATAGGAAGGCTGCTTTAGCAAAGCCATCGGATAAGTGTGACAGTGCATTCACTTACCATAATTTCGTCAGTTTTTTTTTTTTCCAGATCCTGAAATCAAAATAGGGAAATCTCCCATTCCAGCTGTCAAAGAGGCCAAATTCCTTGGAGTTACTTTTGACCAAAAACTCAACTTTCTGAGCCACATTAAACACCTCAAAACCTTTTGCCAGAAATCTCTGAACAGTCTGCGGGTTCGTAGCACACACTGACTGGGGCGCTGATAAGAAAACTTCGCTGAACCTCTACAGAGCCTTGGTCCGTTCCAAACTGGACTATGGTTGCGCTGTGTACGGCTCTGCAAGACCGTCTTAACTCAAACTCTTGGACCCTATCCACCATCAAGGGCTTCGTCTCTGTCTTGGAACATTCCGCAGCCCCCTGTGTACAGCCTGTACGCAGAGACAGGTGAACCTTTACTGTCCAACCGCAGGCTGAAAACTATCTTTGAATTATTATATCAGACTGTTCTCTGAACCGGAAAATACCTGCCTATGACTGTGTCTTTGACCCTCAGTCTCAAAGCAAAATTCGAAAGCAACCTAAACTCTGTTCCGCGTTTGGTCTTCGTATGCAGCCTCACGCGCAAAATGCAGGTCTAGACCTAGGAGTTGTGTCCGATTTTTCCAAGTTTCCAGATCAGCCTCCGTGGACCTTTTCTACACCAAAAATTTGTTTTGACCTTGCAGCTTTTCGCAAAGAGTACACCAGCTCTCTGGCATACAAGACATTTTATGCCGATCTCTGTTCGAAATTCCCATTCTGTCAGAAAATTTTCACTGACGGTTCCAAGTCTGAAGATGGAGTGGCCTGTGCAGCCCTATTGTCCTGGTGCTTCTTCTCAAATATTGCTGGAACATATTCCTTCAGATGCTTCTGTTTACTCTGCTGAACTTACAGCTCTGGTTCTGGCATTGGCAATAAGCTCTCAATCAGCAAAAAAAGGACTGTCTGGTTTTGTCGGATTCGCTGTCAGCTTTGGAGGCCCGTAGCTGGTCGCAACCTCCAGCATCCCGAACTTTTACACTTTTTTGAACTTTTTACCAAGTTGAAAGCGCGAGGGTTACAACATTGTTCTGGCTTGGGTTCCCGGTGTTGGCATCGGAGGGAATGAAATGGCTGATCGCCTGGCCAAAGAATACCACAACAGAGAAAACTGTCAAAACATATCTATCCCCTACACAGATCAAAAAACCAAAAGTTAATGATTATGTCAGAGACCTCTGGCAGGAGGATTGGAATACACAGACGGATA
>JADBJO010014131.1:5000-42500 GCA_016801955.1 Conus betulinus | reverse complement strand
CACGGACGAACAGTAACAAATACAGGTAACCCCGATTTGATTGAAATGAAAGGAAATCTTAAACGAGCTATGGAACAGTAAACAGTAAATAACAAACGAGTAGGGTAACTTTGCTTCCATGATGAAATAAATACACGCCCATAACTCCATAGGAAAGCAGATATGATGTACATGCATGTCGTGGCAATATTCTGGCCATTCAAAAAGAGATGAAAAATGTACAACGAATACGGACGAACAAACAGAACTGCACGCACATACGCATGCACGCACACACACACACACACACACACACACACACGCACGCACACACACACACATAAAGGGGAACAACTGCCATACTAGGTACTCGCTGGGGAGGATGATCCTTTCTTATACCCCTTCCCTGCCAGCGCAAGACTGTCGTTTGAAATAATTCATACGAGTATGGATTAAAAATGTTTTTTTCCTCACTTTCTTTCTGGATACTGAAGTCATCCGGATCCTGGATGTGGTCATTATCATTAATTCTATCTGTTTATCTATCTAGGTATCTATCTAAGCATCTGTCTTGATATCTATCTTTCTTTCTTTCTATCTGTCTGTGTATCTATGTGTCTGTACGTCTGTGTATCTATAAAACCATCATTCATCTCTATCTATCTATTCATCCATCTATCTATCTATCAATCAATCAGTCTATCTATCTATTCATTCATCTATCAATTTATCGATCTGTCTATCTATCTATCAATCTATCTGTCTGTCTATCTTCTTTCTGCCTGTCTATCTGTATATCTATCATCTATCTGTCTGTCTGTCGGTCGGTCTATCTATCTATCTGTCGTGTCTGTAATATATCTGTTTATCTATCTCTCTATCTATCCATTCACCCATCTGTCAATCAATCAATTTATCTATCCATTCATCCATCAGTCTATCGATCTGTCTGTCAATCAATCAATATATCTATCTGTCTATCTATCTGTTCGTCTGTCTGTCTGTTCATCTATTTGTCTGTCTGTCTATCATTGTCTGTCTGTCTGTCTATTTATTTGTCTGTCTGTCTGTCTATCTATCTCTTGCAGATGGAGTGAATGACTGGAAGTGCCTTCGAAATGGACTGCAAGGGGGCTTCGAAATGGAATGGGGAAGGGGCGGGGAGGGGGGGGGGGGGGGGGGGGAACCATCCAGAGATCATCAGGAAGAGGGGGGGGGGGGGGGGGGGGAGGGAACCATCCAGAGATCATCAGGAAGAGTAGCACGAGACCGGGTATTGTACGTAGGTCACTCGGGGTCATTAGAACACGTGATTCTGATTGAACTCACTGTGCCGTACGAAAGTAGAGTGGAGCAAACTCAAATCTGCATGACTGAAAAACGTATGTTTCAAAACGAGGTGACCGAGGACAGAAAATGAAGCAAATCTTAAAAAAGAATTAGTATTAGTTTATGCCAGACGATACAGAAAAAACAGACTGTAATCTGTTTGTCTGTATCGTCTGGCAGAACTAATACCCTTTCTTTTTAGAATTTAAGAACACATGTCAGTCTGGCACTAGCAGTTTGAGTGAGTTGGTTCCATGCCAAAATCTTGTCACAAAAAGTGGGAGCAAGAGGGTGGGTGTGTGTGTGTGGGGGGGGGGGGGGGGGGGGGGGGGGGGGGGGGGTCAGGAGGGCGATCGTTATGGCTCATCAGCGTACGTTCTCAAGAAACAGATCGGGATTTCTGGGTAAGAAAAGGTCTAGCACACTAAAGGCAATCGCAGAGGCAGCGGACTGGGACTTTAAGCTGGACTTGGTCGAGGAGGAACGAAAGTGAACTTCACAAGGCTTAAATTTGTCAGCTTAGGTGTCCGACAGCGATGTGGGTAAGACATCCGTCTGAAAAGGCAACGTGTTGAGACGCTCACCCATCCAGAAGTTGGTGGTTCGAATCCAAGCAGCGCCATGGGAACAAAACAAAACAAATGCCGTGGCAGCAGAAGGGCATCGAACAGTTATGACCTGGATGCGACCGTGCTTTCTTAGAGCGTTAGGAGTTCAGGGCCGAAGCACTTGTCTGATTGGGGGTGCGGGTGGGGGGGGGGGGGGGGGGGGGGGGGGGGGGGGGGGGGGGGGGGCTGGGGGGGATGTTTTTTCACAAAAGACCTCCTCAAGAGTTTCTTCCAACATAATTCGAATGCTACGTAGTTTCGCCTCTCTCTCACCTGTGCTAGTTTGAAAACAGGCTGGCTGGCTGGTAGGAAAACTGATAGGTTATACAGTACACTGTTTCTTTTCTCTCTTCTGTGAGGCTGTGTTTGGGCGGAGCGCTGAAGGCACAATGAAAGTGGAACAGGATACATGTACTGAACCGAGTGTCTCTGAATGAAAGTAACTTAACATGATGGAGCACTCGTCCTTTGTCGGTTCCCTAGGAAGCTTACTGATTTTAATTTCTTTTCTTTAATGTTAAGGTTCTTAATATAAACGTAGATTCCTTTATTCACCAAACTAATGGATCTGATGTTGAGATTGCTTTTTCTTTGTAATATAACGGTTAAAAAAAAGACGCAAAAAAAGGCAACAAAAAATAACATTTTTATAGCCTAACACATTTTTTCCATTCCAAGTCTTTATATCAATAGCAAACGGCTAAAAGTAGGCCTGCATACTCACTGGTTTGTTTCATTGACAAAGCTTCAGTGGTTTAATCAGTAAACAAGCAATCAAAAGTCTATGGACAGTGTATGTGCCATCAAGGGCTAGGGCTGAGCCATGGTATGCATCAAAAGAAACGCTGCAAGGTCAGACTTGGTCCCAATCTGCCTGAGCCGCTTTAACTTTTCCATGTTCAACAAACAGTCTTTTCCCACCAACACAGAGGCATCAGCCATTCTCCATTTTCTCTGGCAAGTCTTCGGAGGTCATACAAAAAGGCAAATCGTACAAATGCAGCCGAACCTTGGAACGTTTTTCACCTTTAGCTTTCAAATTTTAAGAATAATTCTTAGTGAGTCCGCTAAAAACAAGCACAAACAAATTACTAGACAAAAAAACATCTCGTATTTCGAACTCTTAGGTCTTCTTCAGGTAAGAAGATTTGCGAAGTCACCAAAAATGCCAAGTACTGTTATCTAACTATGAAACTAACTTTAACTCTCAAGTTTTCTTGTTTCTCCAACCTGAGATTCTCATGTAGCCTGGTTTCTTGAAACATTACTATGGGAACACATGTCGCCAAAATACCACATTCCTTGGCACAGTACTGGATAAGATGATATAAAGACAAAACGGCAGTGACTACACGTTCTTTGGGTTTTCCTTTTTTCCCTTCTCTCCTTTCTCAGCAGATGACCCTAGTGACACAATGCACAGGCACAAGATTTGCCAAGGCACCAAAAATACAAAGAACTGTCATGTGACATTTGGTCAGCATGAAAATATGCAAGCATAATCAACACACAACACACGTAAATATAATTATAAATGATGTGATAATGTGACCGATGATGTATCGCTGAATGTTACGGACAAAAGTGTATATCCACATGGAATGGTCAACAACATTACCAGGCACGAATATGGATCAGCACAAGCTGGGTCATTTTTTTCTGGCGGACAGTATCTTGATTTGTGAATATCAACCATGACAACAACCGTAAAATAAGCGTTTCAGTTTACTTCCATGCAAAAAAAAAAAGTTTTTGCAACACACACACACACACACACACACACACACACACACACACACACACACACACACGCACGCACGCACGCACGCACGCACGCACGCACGCACGCACGCACGCACGCACGCACGCACGCACACAAATGCCCGCGCAATTTACCTTCATGACCAGAAATTTTGTACAATTTATCACTCGGAGAAAATGGCATGCGATTCACCACAGTGACAAAAATGCTGTGCAATTCCTCACAGTGACAGAAATACTTTGCAATTCCTCACAGTGACAAAAATACTTTGCAATTCCTCACAGTGACAAAAATGCTGTGCAATTCCTCACAGTGACAAAAATGCTGTGCAATTCCTCACAGTGACAAAAATGCTGTGCAATTCCTCACAGTGACAAAAAATGCTGTGCAATTCCTCACAGTGACAAAAATGCTGTGCAATTCCTCACAGTGACAAAAACGCAGTGCAGCTCATTGACATGGGAAAAAAAAAAGTTCTGTCATTCAAACGAAACTGTCAAGGAAACGAATGTCTTTCTTGTACTTGTACTAGAAATTCAACTTACCAAGTTCAATGATTCTGATTCTAATTATAGAATAATATCTAGCAAGTCTTCAGGAGTCCCCGTGGCTCGATCTGGCTTTCGTTGTGTGTGCCGCGAGGGAAGAGCTGTAAACAGAATACCATGTTAGGACATTTTCTCTGTTAGGATCATACGAGAGATCTTTAAGAACATATAAGAGACAGAGGTGTGTGTGTGTGTGTGTGTGTGTGTGTGTGTGTGTGTGTGTGTGTGTGTGTGTGTGTGTGTGTGCGTGCGTGCATGCGCGCGCACGCATGTATGTGTAAGCAAACAATGCTATGCGTTTTTCTCACACGCACAGGACTGAAATGCAGATGTCTTACCATGCGTGTGAACGCTTTCAAATACCAGACCGCAGACAAAAAAAAAAAAAAAAAAAAAAAGGCGACAAATCCTTTCTCAAAAGCGACTTGAACAGAATGATCAGCCCTGGCTGACATTTAACTGCCGGGTGCGTACCGGGTGCCATGCAGCTGCATTCTTTTCCTGGTGTTCAACCGCCCCCCCCCCCCCCCCCCCCCCCCCCCCCCCCCAGCCCCCTCCCCTTTTGCTCTCGTGAGGGAGTTGTTCAAAGATCGGCATGGGTACGAAATGGAAGGCTGGAACTCCATTCAAAAAACTTCCAACGACGGTAGTATCTCTACCCACACGTTTCAAGGAAATTTGGACATCGTCGCTTGAATTCGAGCACGAAAAAGGCACTCTCCAGTTCTCCCTACTTCAACTTTAGGTAGGATTCCGACTTCGTCTTCTTGTTCAGCAAATGCAGAGGTACCCCTCCTTCTGGACGGTTGTTTGTAAACGTGTTTTCAATTATGTTAACCGTACACCCGCGAACAAGTTTTGTTTTGCCTACAGTCCCTGCAAATACAGAAACCGCTTATGCTGTTTTTGTTCCGCAACCAGTTTCGCAATGGCGAGATGTCTTTGATTTCCATGAAGTGCTGATTTCCCGTTCCAGCCTCCTCCTTTGTTCAGTGTCCCCATCCCACTCTTCCTCATCTGGTATTCCCATTCCACCCTTCCTCGTCTGGTATCCCCATTACAGCCTTTCTCGTCTGGTATCCCCATTACAGCCTTTCTTGTCTGGTATCCCCATTCTACCCTTCCTCGTCTGGTATCTCCATTCCACTCTTCCTCCTCTGGTATCCCCATTCCACCCTTCCTCGTCTGGTATCCCCATTCCACTCTTCCTCCTCTGGTATCCCCATTCCACCCTTCCTCGTCTGGTATCCCATTACAGCCTTCCTCGTCTGGTATCCCCATTCTACCCTTCCTCGTCTGGTATCCCCATTCCATCCTTCCTCGTCTGGTACCCGCATTCCATCCTTCCTCGTCTGGTACCCCCATTCCAGCCTTCCTCGTCTGGTATCCCCATTCCATCCTTCCTCGTCTGGTATCCCCGTTCCATCCTTCCTCGTCTGGTATCCCCATTCCATCCTTCCTCGTCTGGTATCCCCGTTCCACCTTTCCTCGTCTGGTATCCCCCATTACAGCCTTTCTCGTCTGGTATCCCCATTCCATCCTTCCTCGTCTGGTATCCCCATTCATCCTTCCTCGTCTGGTATCCCCATTCTACCCTTCCTCGTCTGGTACCCCCCTTGCAGCCTTCCTCGTCTGGTATCCCCATTCCATCCTTCCTCGTCGTCTGTATCCCCGTTCCACCTTTCCTCGTCTGGTATCCCCATTACAGCCTTTCTCGTCTGGTATCCCCATTACAGCCTTTCTCGTCTGGTATCCCCATTACAGCCTTCCTCGTCTGGTATCCCCATTCCATCCTTCCTCGTCTGGTATCCCCATTCCATCCTTCCTCGTCTGGTATCCCCATTTCCATCCTTCTCGTCTGGTATCCCCGTTCCATCCTTCCTCGCCTGGTATCCCCAGTGCAGCTTTCATCATACAGTACCAAGGTCTTAGAGGGGCCAGTTTTCCATTTAAGAGGGTATTAGTCAATGCTATTTCATCGGCGTCATTCGCTGCTCCCATCGGTCCCCCAGTTCAGTGTAGGTCACGGGTTTTAAGTGAACTTTGCCAACCATCAAAGTCTGTGGCCCTTCATGCCCTGATGTCATGGTCACCTTAGTTTCCATCTCCTCTTCGCATCTGTGGCCTTGCTTTGATTCCGTCAAGGTCACCGGTACCGGCAAGTTCATGAGCGTTGTCGTTGGACGGACGTGGTGGCGCCCTCCGGAGGAAGAGCTCACCCACGCCGATTCTGCGACTGAGCAATTATTGTCGTCAGTAGGGGGCTTAATAGGAGGTGTCCTGCGTAGGTTAGATCAGAACAGACACCACTGAACACCACCGAAGTGACTCGGCAGCAGTGCAGTGACTCCTCCGGTGAGTTGCCTCTCGGCGACTTGACATTGACTGCGACCCTGTGGATTTCCGGTGCCAGGGCTGCAGCGGGCCGGGCCGGGCTGTGGCTGTGGACAGGGTGTCGGCGTGGGTGCAGTGCCATGAAAGTGGCACAGAAGATGGGACAGATTTTGTTTGCGAGCTCCTAGAGTCATTGTATATATTGTATGGGTTGGGGGAGACTAAATCCTTCCCTCGCCCTCAGCCCCCCTCAGAAGACTGGCGCGAGTCGACACACACCCCTTGCGAGCGAAATCCGTTGGGGGTAGGTATGTGATGAAGGGTGCAGGTTCTCCAGTGCTGATTCCCCGCTGATCTGACTGGGAGGATTGGCTGACCAGCCATGGACCACCTTTTCGCTTCACCCATTTCCGCATTGAAAAAAGATTATATGTCAATATGTTCGAATGAAAATGTGGAGAATCGTGGTTTTGATTCTGATAGTCAAAATGATTTCTCAATCCATCCCACCTTTTTTCCTTTTTTTTTTTTTTTTTTTTTTTTTCTAAAGAATTTTTCTGTATAAAAGCTTTTGTCCACTAGAACATTTATTTTACTTTCACTTACGTGCGGTATGTACGTGCGTATGTATGTATATATGTATGTATGTATGTATGTATGTATGTATGTATGCACGAATGTTTTTACAGAGAGCTGAAATCTACTTCAGACAAGTATACTTTTAAGAAAGACGATAATGGACACCTTATTCAGAGATGTTCCAACAGCTATGACATTTTGAGTTTCTGAAAGTGTAGATATTTTCACTTGATTTAAGATTTTCACGGTCTGAAAGACTGTAAAGCACTTTTTGAGTGTCTGATGAACAACATGCACTGAAGAGACCTGACCGGACGCTGTTAATCCCTCCCTCTTCCTTGTAGGTAAAGGGAAAGGACTGGAAACTGAATGGTGGCCTAAAAGTGGGCAGGTGTGAGGTGGCAGTCAGGGCTAATCACTCTGTGACAGCTTCGGTCTGAGAGATGGAGTCTCGCACATTTTGTTTGTCGGAGATCCAGGAAATGAGAGCGTGCACACGCCCGAGAGGATAACAGCATCCATTCAGGGAAGTAAGTATTTCTAAAAAAAAAAAAAACAGACAAACTTGTGTTAAAAAGAATATTCTTTTGTTGATAACCTGGGCTGATCAAATCGCTTACTGTGATAGTGACCAGAACCTTAACATTGTCAGAATGAATTAACATTTAAAATCTACGATCGAGTCTCTAAGCTGTTGTTGGTCAAAACCAAAACAAATGAAACCTAAAAACACTGGCATAGGAACTGGTTAATATGCATCACATGCGAGGATGCAGTAAGAGGTTCATACAGACATAGTGAGAGGTTCAAACAGACGCAGCAGTAAGAGGTTCATACAGACATAGTGAGAGGTTCAAACAGACATAGTGAGAGGTTCATACAGACATAGTGAGAGGTTCAAACAGACATAGCGAGAGGTTCATACAGACATAGTGAGAGGTTCATACAGACATAGTGAGAGGTTCATACAGACATAGAGGTTCAAACAGACATAGTGACAGGTTCAAACAGACGTAGTGAGAGGTTCATACAGGCATAGAGGTTCAAAGAGATGTAGTGAGAGGTTCATACAGACGTAGTGAGAGGTTCAAAACAGACATAGTGAGAGGTTCATACAGACATAGTGAGAGGTTCAGACAGACATAGTGAGAGGTTCAAACAGACATAGTGAGAGGTTCAAACAGACATAGTAAAGGGTTTCAAACAGACGTAGTGAGAGGTTCAAACAGACATAGTGAGAGGTTCATACAGACATAGTGAGAGGTTCATACAGACATAGACAGGGGTTCAAACAGACATAGAGAGGGGTTCAAACAGACAAAGAAAGGGGTTCAAAACAGACATAGTGAGAGGTTCAAACAGACATAGTGAAGGGTTCATACACACGTAGTGAGAGGTTCATACAGACATAGAGAAGGGTTCATACAGACATAGTGAGAGGTTCAAACAGACATTGTGAGGGGTTCAAACAGACATAGTGAGGGGTTCAAACAGACATAGTGAGGGGTTCAAACAGACATAGTGAGAGGTTCAAACAGACAAAGTAAGAGGTTCAAACAGACATAGTAAAGGGTTCAAACAGACATAGTGCGAGGTTCATACAGACATAGAGAGAGGTTCATACAGACGTAGAAAGGGGTTCAAACAGACATAGTGAGGGACTCAAACAGACATAGTGAAGGGTTCAACAGACATAATGATGGATTCAAACATAGTGATGGGTTCAAACAGACATAGTGAAGGATTCAAAACAGACATAGTGATGGATTCAAATATAGTGATGGGTTTCAAACATAGCGAAGGGTTCAAACAAACATAGTGAGGAATTCAAACGGACATAGTGGGGTGGGGGTGGGGGGTGTTACAAACAAACATAATGAAGGGGTCAAACAGACATAGTGAAGAATTCAAGCAGACACAGTGAAGGGTTCAAACAGACGTAGTGAAGGGTTCAAACAGACACAGTGAAGGACTCAAACAAACGGAGGTATTCATACAGGCACAACATGTGGTGAGAGGGTCAAATATTCATAGGGGTTCAAACGACATTGGGGGGGGGGGGGGGGGGGAGTTGAAACAGGCATAGTGAGAGGTTCAAACAGACATAGTGAGGGGCTGAAACTGACACAGTAAAGGGTTCAAACAAAGGGGGGTATTCAAACTGGCACAACATGAGAGATGGGGTCAAATAGTCATAGGGGTTAAAAAAAAAGACATGATGAGGGGGGTCAAGCACACATAGTGAAGGGGTTCCAACTCGTTGCAGAGTTTAGACATAGTGAAGGTTCCAATGCGCCTCGATGAAAGGGCTCGAACAGAACGATACAACGATGGCTTCATTCACGGTGAGGGGTTAAGCAGACACAAACAGGATTTCAAACAAAGTGAGGGTATCAAACAGTATACGTTTCAGACACACACGTGAGTTGAGACAGTCGAAGTTTGGTGTTTACGCACAGCGAAGAGTTGAATTGAGACATATAGTGAGGGGTTCAAATTGACCTATGACAATCACTGCCGAACTCAAATCGAATTCAACCTTTGGTTGGCGGCCAACAGTTAGTAGTTCACACAGCCACAATGTGGGGTTCAGACGGGCATAGAGGGTCCAATAGACAGAAATGAATTCAGACATAGTAATGGCTTCAAATACACACAGTAAGGGGTTTAAACACAGTGCGCAGACACAGAGTCAGGTTCAAACAGACATGTTCAAACAGATAAAATCAGGGATTAAGACAGACATTAAGAAAAATTCAAATGGTCATAGTGAAGGGTTGAAACACAGTGGTGGGTTCAGACACAAAGTGGGGGTATATACTAGCAGGCACAACAAGAGCTGAGGGGGTCAAATAGTCAAAGGAATTCAACAGGCATTGTGAGGAGTCTTACAAACGTATTGATGGGTTCAGTCAAACCCTGTGAGGGGTTAAAACACACACAGTGGAGGGGTTCCGTCTCGTTGCTGAGTTCAGGCATAATGAGGGCTTCCAAGCAGACACCATCAAAGGCCTCAAACAGATGTGATGAGGGATTCAGGCATGGCGAGGAGTTTAAAGCCAAACACAACAACAGGGCGTTCAAACAGTATAGGGTTCAGACACACATGAGTTAAGACAGCCATAGCTTGCTGTTCATACTTACTTAGCGAAGAAATGAGCGAGATACAGTGAGGGATTCGAATCGACACATAAATGATTCACTGCATGCCAAACTCCAATCAAATCCAACCTTGAGTGGGCAGTCGATTTGTGAGAAAACAAGTTCGCAGCCACTTTGAGCTTGCGGGTCGAGTTCAGAATGCCTAAGACAAAGACAGGCATGTTTGTAGAGTTTTATCTATCTCATGTTCAAATACACAATAAGCGCACATAGATTTAGGGAGAGTGTGGAAGGAGGGAGGGAGGGGGGGAGGGAAAGAGAGAGAGAGAGAGAGAGAGAGAGAGAGAGAGAGAGAGAGAGAGAAGGGGGGGGGGATAAACGGTACAGAAACACATTGAAAATTAATCTGGGCATAACTAAGAGGAGACAGAAAGAGATTGAAGAGAGAGAGAGAGAGAGAGAATAGAGAGGAGAGAGGAGGATCCGAGAGAGAGAGAGAGAGAAAGAGAGAGAGAGAGAGAGAGAGGGAGAGAGAGAGAGAGAGGAGGAGAGGGAGGAGAACGAGAGAGAGAGGATAACGGTTACAGAAAAACACTGAAACTAATCTGGCACATAACTACAGAAGAGAGAGAGAGAGAGAGAGAGAGAGAGAGAGAGAGAGAGAGAGAGAGAGGGTGGGGGATGCAGGGTGATTTTTAAAAAACAGACAGAATTAGAACAATTATGATATGCTAAGCATGTGAATATGAATAGATAGAATACGATCATAACACCATCCATCTTGAAACACATGCCGAAAATGTTTTATCATATGTATCATCATTATACACCTTCTTATGAAACATTCTGACCTCTACTTTTTTCGAATGTTTCATACAGGTTTCAGACTGTCTTTGTGTACAAGAGAATGAATCATTGAAAAAGAGTAAAAGAAATATGCGTGCATAGTCCTTAAACTTGCTCTGTAAAGAATAATTCTGCATTACATGCAATGATTTTGTGTTCAAAATATTTCCCTTTAAAAAGGGGTGGCTGATAAATGAGCACACAGGTGTATCTTTCTATTGACTAGCACACACACACACACACACACACACACACACACACACACACACACACACACACACACACACACACACGCATGCACTGTCTACACTGTTCAGTAAGGGAAGTCAGTTAAGACAAATATTTTAGAATCCTTTGACTGGCTCCAAATTTTGTCTTGTAATTGAGCCATCGGAAATCAGAAGGTGGAAAGGAACTCGGTAAAATCGTTGCGCTTTGTTTGTGAACCGCATATTTTGTTGTTGTGATGAGATCGACGAGAATTTCGGCTGACAGGGACATTTGTCATAGGAATCGAACAGTGACTCTTAACTGAAATGAAATGTACAAAAAAAAAAAAAAAAAAAAAAAAAAAAAAAAAAAAAAAAAAATTAAAAAAAAAACCACCATGAGCGAACCATAAGCGAACCTTATTGTGCAGTTTTAATAACAGGATAAGTATTTTTTGTTGGATATATGCATGTATTAGGACTTTTTAAAATCTGCACACACACACACACACACACACACACACACACACACACACACACATATGCATGCATTTGGACTTATTAAAATCTGCACACACACACACACACACACACACACACACACACACACACACAGAGCAAACAAAGCGTGACAAAGCAAAGCAAAGCAAAAAGCAAAAAAAAAATCCTTAGAATATAAAACAAAAACAAACAAACAAAAACTTTTCAATTCTTTAATGAATGATTAATAATTCATACCAAACAAAACCAAACCAACAAGACCGTACATAAATCAACTGAAATTCAAGTAAAAATAATGACAGAATCCTCAGTTTAAACAAAAACGTGAACTGAAATACAAACTTACAGTTTAATGAAAATCAACATACACCAGGAGCAACAACAGCAACAGAAGTTAGCTTTTTCACACGGAGCATATTCCTGTACAAGCACTGGCACCTGCATACAAACATCATATTTTCACGTATATGTTTTCAACATGACATTTTCAAAATATGAAACAATCACGATTTGACAACCATTGAATACACAAATACATCATAAAATCAACAGATTGGCCACTAGCGCACACTAGCAACAAAACAAGCAACAACATCCCGAAAGAACTGCCGTGGTAAAAGTAGTCAGTAAGCATCGAAGGCTTGTGGGCTGAGAGGTCCTGGGTTCAATTCTCATGAAAAAAATTCACTTTTCAGTCCAGGTCAGCTCCTACCTATAGCTTTCCTGTAGGATCAAGTGGGAAAGCCTGTAACCACACTGTCGAGTTTTGTCCTCTCAGTGGATGCGTCTCTGACAGTGTAGCTCAAATGTTCTGACAAACACTGCAGGTGTCTGTATTTCACAGGCCTGGTTGATGCGGGGATTATTATGAAAGAAGCTACAACTCCGCCATGTAGTTTCTGACGAGAACGACGTGTCTCCTTTTTCATTCTGATTCTCATTAATCATCACTTTAAAAAAAAAAAGAAAAAAAGCCTCAAAGTTTCTTGCCCTGCAAGCCCCGTTCTTGTCGTGACATCACTTCCGATTGGTGACGTCATGCTCACGTGCATACCCATGGTGAATTCGTCAATGTCATCGGTACTGACAAGTTCACGGAGACTGTTGTTGATCTTCGCAGTGACGAATTCCGCAGGGGGAAGTTAAACTAATGCTCCGCGACCAAGCAGTTATTGTCATCGGTAGGAAGCTCAGTAGGAAGTGTCCTGTGTAAGATGGATCGGAACAGACACTACAACTGAACTCCCCCCAAAAGAATCTACAGCAGGAGTGTGTCTCCTCTGGTGGGTTGCTCATGACGACTTGATATTGGTTGCTCCACGTGCATATGGATGACCAGTGTTGGGGCTGCTACGAGACTTACATGGGTGTAGCTGTGTACGGGAGCCGGAATGAGCGGCATAGAAATAATACTTCTAGACAGCTTAGATGAGGCAGGACAAACAAAAAAAACCAGAACAGAACAGGACAAAAAAAAAAAGTGTAGAGCGAGGTAGGGGAAAGGTAAGGGAGAGGGTTCAGGGAGAGAGCGCGTGTGCACAGGTGTGGAGGGAGGGGGAAGAGGTGTAGTGAAGAAAGCATGGCAAAACATATGTAATGATTACAATCACATGAGAACCAGCGGGCTTTAAACTGCAGCTGAATCACACTTCACCGTCACCATCACCATCTCCTACCCCCGCTCCAAAAAAAAAAAAAAAAAAAAAGAAAAAAAACAACAACACAAGGAAAGCATGCAAAAAGCCCACAGCAAACTGAAACACATAGATATAAGGGCGACAACTGCTCTCTAGCAAAACACCATCCTAGAAAATCAGATCGCTTTTTCCATTGGAATTAGAAATTAAAAAAAAAAAAACCACTGACAGGTAACAAAAAATCTGTTTAGAGGAAATCACAGAAAATAATGGTCAATTACACACACACACACACACACACACACACACACACACACACACACACACAGGGAACAAGCTCCCTCCCCTCCCCTTTCTTGCAATCCAAATTATCGGATGAAAAAAAAAAAGCTGCCAAACGAGAAGAGTAACAATCACTGGCTGTTGAACAGCGTTGGGATTAGGATGGCTGACGTTCGTTCAAGTTTAGTTTAAAGTAAAAACAGGTCAGCTAAATGAAACAAAACAAACAGAAAGACTTTACAGGCCTCGGATTGAATATTACAATCAATCTTTGAGGATGCTCAGAAGATTTACAAAGAAAAAAAGAACAGAAATCAGTAACGTTTCGGTCATAGACCGTCTTCAAGACTGATAACATCAAATGAAAGACAAAACGAATACCTATAGACAACTACGTATAAAATGGATTAAATGTTCCACAGTGTACAGTAATGTGCATGTTTCTATGGAGTGAGAGTATGGGGAAAGGGTTGTTCACAGTTAAACTTGACGGTAACCTAATGGCTTCAGTAAAACCACACCACACCACACCACAACCATGACCACTGCCACTGTTAAAGAATGGATGTCTTGTAGCACCGATTAGAGAACGGATGAAGGATTACATGAACATAGCCGATACAAAACTCTTTCAAAACAGTACTGCCAGGTCGATCATTAGAAAAGTCCAAAATTGCGTCACGTGACACCGGCCCTGGACACTGACGCTAAACCTTGGGCGAATAATCTGGCTAAACAGGGAGCTTTGGGAAATGTTCAGCGTATTTCTGAATGTCATTTGAAACTATCTATAAGTGAAATTCTTCATTTGCAGGAAAACTTTACATATAACAAAAATTTCACTAGGAAGTCAAACGAGCTGTCTTCATGCCAAAGAGATAAAGCACAGACAATCAATAAACTTTGATTAAATACGTGGAACACAAAAAATTCTCTCCTGACGTTAGGTGTATATGGGAGGGAAAAATTTCTGTCCATCATATACTGTTAGACTGCCCAATTTCTACCGGGCATACAAATCAAAAGATATGGATACTGCATATTTTAAAAGCACTGACCATATCTTACACGACACATGCTTTACAGACATCGCACACGTTATTGTGCCTAGTCAGAGCTGCGCAGACGGTTGTGATTTTTTTTGTCAGAGTATTTTCAGAAGTATTCTGAGTGGAGTGTCTAGATCACAACATGTGAAGGAGAGGGACGGGGTGAGGGGGGGGGGATGACCAGAGATAGTATGTCTGACATCGTCAGTGATCTCTGTTGCCTTTTAGTATCGTCTAGTATCATCGATCATGATGAACAGACGTAACCACTGAACTGAACTGATTGGACGAAAAGTCCTGGCAGTGGGAAGTAAATGCTACTGACACACATTCTCTACACACTTCATAAAAAAAAATCACAACATGAATGACCACGTCAGGCAAGTCCACGTATACGACGGCAGAGAAGAACCACAACTCCCGACAGTAATCAGCGCAGTGGACTGGTCTGCTATTTCGCCATTGTCTCGCCTGTCCGAGACCATTCTACAGGATACAGCAGAAGAGGGATGTCCCAGTGGTAAACAAGATTGAAGGTTAAGGACCCAAGGTCTCACAGCCGAGAGGGGGAGTGTACTAGAAGCAAGAGGTTCACTGTTTCTAGTGCACGGGATTATGAAAGGCGCAGCTCACTCCTCTCCTTCTGCCGCTACAACTTTCCCTGACCTGAGTCAGGTGACCATTTTTTCTGCTGGGAGGACAAGAGAGGGTTTTTGAAACCGTAACAAAAAAAAAAAAAAAAAAAAAAAAAGAAATCCGGCCCTACGAGAGGTTCGAACTGGCGAATCGTCGACATCCCTGCAGGCAAACGGTCTAACCACCTCACTACAGGCCCCTCTGTATCAAGCGATGAGTCACCACACAGGCTGACAGACAGGAAGAGCCAGTGTCCTACACAGTTCTCAGGCTCCAATAACTGGCTGGGGAATGTCTCCAGGCCTCCCTCTCCAAGACCATTTCCACAGTATAGGGTGGATGCACTGAGATGGGCCGAGAGCGAACTGGAGAGACGACGACATAAGCACTGAACTGGGCACAGCACCTCTCTCTTGCTGCACCTAACCGAGAACAGCGAGTGGCAGAGACCCTTGACTGCCCCAGCATCCTGTCACGCAATTCCTACGACCCCCTGTCAATAAGAAAGAAAAGTATGGTCCATACAACCTTCTGTCAGTTAAAAAAAAGAAAACTGTGGTTCGGTTACATATTCTGTTGGCCCATGCGGGCCATGCTGAAAATGGCACCGATGTTTCTCTTACGTAAAGTGTTCTTGCGTTTCGCCAGGGTCTTCTGCTGAATCTTGTTCTGTATCCTCATCTTCTCCATCTCCTCTTTCTCTGCCTCCTGCAAAACACGTGAAGAGCACGTGCTTGTGTGAGTACATCTTCTGTTTGGTAATGTGTGTGCAGATAAATGAATGTGAACACAGGCAGAATAGCCTAGTTAACATCCCGAAAGTTCAGTGGACAGAATTTTTTTTCAGTTTTAACAACACACACACACACACACACACACACACACACACACACACACACACGTGCGCAGGCGCCCACACACATCACACATGACAAACTCACACACGCAACCACGCACACACACACATACACACACGCGCGCGCGCGCGCACACACTACACACACATACACGCAGACAGACAGACAGACACAACACACACACACACATGCACACACACACGCGCCATGCACACACACACACACGCACACACACACTTACACGCAGACACACAGACAGCAGACACACAGACACACACACACACGACAGACAGAGGAGAGAGAGGGAGAGAGAGGAGGAGAGAGAGAGAGAGAGAGAGAGTCCCAGTCCAGGTGTTTTGCCTCTCGCAGTGTTTGATTTCTATCAACATTTAAACACATCGCACACCCTCCACCGCAGTCTTTAAGTCGAATGACTCGTTCTAATCATCAGAAATCCTAAACAGGTAACACAGGTAGGTGGATGTAAGGATAGACAGATGAAGTAACAAAGTCCGACGATTAGTTATTCGTTAGTGCTGCCGTTTACATCACTCTGACGTGAAAGAAAGAAAGAAAGAAAGGAAGGGAAGAGAAAAAAGGGTGTGACAGTGGAAGAAAACAGAGACATGAAAATCTTCCAATCTTTTTAATCATACTAAGGGAAAAGCGAATTGAAGAAAGAGAAAGATTTTTACAGAAATAAGTACAGAATAAAAAAAACTAAGTAGCTAAATGAGTAAATGAACATTCGAGTACCTTTTTTAACAGCTTTTTAACGTCTCACGCCGAATCAGGAAAAAAAAAGAGAAAGATGACGAACAGAAACATACACTTCCTCATTAAAACTTCAATTATTCAAAGGAAAAAACTTTTAAAAAGAAAAAAAAAAATATTTCTCTGTGACAGAGATAGTATGAAGGGTAAGTCAAAATAAAAAAAACAAACAAATCAATTATTGCCTCCTTTCCCGCCATTCAGAGTCAACACACACACACACGCACCACACACACACACACACACACTCACACACACACACACACACACACACACACACGCACCACACACACACACACACACACACACACACGAATTAAACAACGACATACTTCCGCTCCCAAAAAGATGGAGCTAAAAAAAAATGAAAACAAAATACAAAACAAACAAACACTGTGATGCCAATACACACACAAATAAACAGACAAATAATGAACACAAGTAAGAGGATAAACAAACAAGCAAACACTATGTGAGACCAATACCTTCATGAATAAACAAACAACAAAAACGTAAGTAAATCAATAAACAAACAAATAAACAAACACTGTGATACCAATACATACACGCAATGAATAAACAAACAGTAAACATAAGTAAAAACAACAAACAAACAAATAAACAAAAAGTAAAGAAGCAGATGATAAGTACAAATAAATGAATAGGAAGAAATAAATAAAAAGGGGGGGGAAAAAATAGATATGAATGAATGAATGATGAATGAATAAATAAATAATGAATAATAAATAAATGAATATAAATAAAAAATAAATAAATAAATAAAAACTAATGCTTGCTGAATCCACCCGACTCACCGTCTGGCGCCAACGGATGACAAACACTCGGCCCTTTCCACCAGTGCCAGGCTGGGTGTATTTGAACTGTTCCGCCGTCCGCTTGTCCGGAGTGACCGTTAGTTCTATCATCAGCACGATCTTAGCCCACTGGATAGCACAAATATTGTAGTGATAAGACACAGAGAGAGGAGGGGGTGGGGGCACAGAGAGAGAGAGAGAGAGAGAGAGAGAGAGAGAGAACAAGACAGGACAAAAATTCTTTATTTATGAAGATAGTAGATAAAACACTGGTGTGCTTTTTACATCCAGTCCTCGCCCTGGGTAGGGTCAACAATGCAAAATAAAACAGGCAATAAATGTGGAAGCACGCCAACAGCAGCTAAAACAAAATAAGAATAAAGAAGAAAAAAGAAACTAATAAAATCAGATGAAAACTAAACGAGAGAGAGAGAGAGAGAGAGAGAGAGAGACAGAGACAGAGAGAGAGACAGAGAGACAGAGAGAATACGAATACGAATACGAATATTTTGGAGGAAAAAACGGATAAGCTACAAAGGCTTCTTTTCACCATGCCCTCACAAATGAAACAAAGAATGAACAACACAACTACACCAAAAATATACTACAACAAACAAACAAACAAGCCCAGATAGAGAGAGAGATAGAGAGAGAGAGAGAGGACAGAGACAGAGACAGAGAGAGAGAGGCAACAAAACACACAAATGAAAGAACAATCCAATCAGAACAAACACAAAACAAAGAGACAAAAACAAGAAAAAACAACAATAAAAATATGCAAACAAACAACTCAGAACAAACCGAACGGATATAAACATATATGAACAAAACAAAGCATGGAAACACATAAACCAAACACACACACACACACACACACACACACACACACACACACACACACACAAAACACACATACACACACACACACACACACACACACACAACACACACACACACACACACACGAAACATGGGGACAAGCCACAACTAACCATGCAAACAAAGCTAAACCAGTGCACAAAACCAGCCCGAACACCCACCCCCCTACCTGTCTGAACCATTCTTCTGTGTGTTGGTGACCAGCTCGTATGTGTTGCCATCATGGCAATCAGCATGTTGACCATCAACAGTGTCACCAAGATCATGTACACCACGAAAATGATCTGTAACAATGAGCAGAAGCATCTATTACAAAGAGAAGGGACTATAAGCAGAAGGTTCTATAACAAAGAGGACTAGTTACAATGAGTAGGAACGGTAACAACTAGGAGACGAATCTGTACCAAGGAGAAGCAACTGTAACAAAGGGATGGAAATACAAACAATAAGGAGAAGGATCTGCAAGAACAACGGAACTGTTACAATACAGAGAAGGACCTGTACAATGAGCAGAAGAACCTATAACAAAGAGAAGGAACTGTAAAAATGTGAGGGATTATAATAATTAGGAGACGAATATATCACAGCAAGAAGTATCTGTAACAAAGAAGGAAAACATAACAATAATGAGAAAGATCTGTAAGAAGAATGGAACTGTTACAATACAGAGAAAAGACCTGTAACAATGATCAAGATCTGTAACACTGAATGGGATCTCTAAAAGTGAGAAGGATATTCGAACGATCTATAACGAAAATTCAATGGGAAAAGATCAGCAACAAACAGAAAGATATGTAATAACGAGAAGAATCTGTAACACAAACAACAGAGCGAAGGATGTGTTACAACGAGGGAACTATGCCTTCAAAGAGAAATACATCCAACATTGGGAAGGATCAGTAAAACGTAAGCTCTGTAACTAAAAGATCTGTGAAAATGAGAAAAACTTTAACAATAAGGAAACCTGAGAAGGGATCAGTCATCATGAGAAAGTCCTGCTACATAGTGGGACCGTAACAACGAGGAGAAGACATGTCACAATGAAGAAACTGTAACTATTAGAATGATCTGTGACGTTGGAAAAGGACCTATAACATCGAGACTTCTGTAACCCTGTGACGGATCTGTTGCAATGAGGGAACTGTAACAGAAAGGAGAAGAATTGTCCCATTCAGGAGAATCTGTAACCCCTCCCACCTCCTGTTCATTTATTTCATCTTTTTACACATACCCACGCGCGTGACAAGTGCCTCAACACAAAACAATACACTGACTATAACCACATACAGGACGCTTATAGATACATACATACATACTTATACCCGTCCTACCACCCCACCCTTCCTCTCTCCACCGAGATCGCCAATTAACTCACTTGCTCAGCACTGTGGGCTTGCATTCTGGTGGCTAAGAGTTCAAATATTCGGGTCTCAACATAAGAATGGACATTTTCGCGGGGTATCTGAAGGTAGCTTCGTTTTGGCAATATCAGTGTTGTGTTTGACAAATCACGTTTTTTTTTTTACCTTCTCTTGGAGATTTTCTCACTGACCGTACCACCCGGTGAGAGAGTCGACGTTAAAGCTCTTTTATTAATCATACCACCATCCATGCATCTCCTCCACAGATCCCCTATCCTGCCCTGTCTCTCGAACACACATCTGACATAGATTCGGTTTTCAAAACCAGTGGAGAACATCACAGACACTGAGTGTTAAGAAATACGCCACTTACCGTGGCAAACATACTAACGTCTAGATGCACTTTCCACTCTCGGGTTTAAAACAAACAACACAACATGGTTCTACATCAAACTATACATAATCTGTAGCATACTGCGACTTTTTGTGTCGGGCTTTTAATGTGCCAAACAGTAAATAAAACAAAAAGAGTTGCGGCACAGAATGCCAGACAAGTGACGAACTTCCAGCACTGTTTTCTTCAATGTTTTCAAACAACACTGACATCCCCTACACGAAATTACCGTCAGATATCTAGGCAAAATGTCCATTATGTTGAGACCCGAGGTTTGAACTCTCAGCCATCAGAATACAAGCCACACTGTGCTGACCAAGCGAGCTAACTGACGATCTCGGTGGATAGAGGAGGGAGTGGGTGGGAGTACGGGTGTTAATATGCATGTATCTGTGAGTGTTGTGGCACTGGGATGAATGGTCAAGTCAGTGCATTGTATTGTGTCTCGTCTTAATGTGTAAAAGATCCCCCCCCCCCCCAAAAAAAAAAAAAAAAAAAAAAAGAGTTGCGCACAGGAATTATGTCACACAAGAGCCGAAACTTCACATACCCTGTATTCTTCTTTAATATTTTCAAACGCTCTGAAAATCCGAATGGACCATGACCATCTCATCGTCTCTCATTTCTCACTCCTCCCTCGAACGCTTTCGCCCCGCACCCCACCACCTCCCAGTCCTAGCTGACCTTGGTGAGCTGCATGAAGGGCGAGGGCAGTTCGTCAAAGAGGGCGTAGAGGTCGTCGAAGTCTCCCACCGACATGGAGATCAAGCCGATTGGGGGAGTCCCACCAGGAGGAGAACACGTCCTGCCTGCCGCGGAACGCGATGAAGAAGGCTGCAACATTGGAGAAACACAGGGAAAGTGTCTACAGGAGGAAAGACCAGGAGACTGAAGGGCATTACGTGCAGACACTTGGCGTCCAGGTACTGAGTAACAGTCATACACACGTGCATGGGGGAGTATATCTACACGATTTCTTTCTTTTTTTTTTTTCTTAATCCAAAATCACACCCATCCTTCAAAAAATTCTCAAGGTATCCCATGTGACAATTATATCAACCATACCAGCCGCCGTGACGATGTGGTTAGCGTCGTGGATCCCGGCTGGGAGGTCGTGGGTTCGATTCCCATCAGAGCCATGTGGGATGTTTCTGCCCCAACCGGCTCCTACCCAGAGCTGAGTTTGCTACGGGCTCAGTTAGGAAGACTAGGACTATTCAGTCGAGTTTCATCCACAACGTGGATGCGCCTCTAACAGTGTTGCTCAAATTTCCTGACCAACACTGCAGGTGTCTGTATTTCTCGGGCCTGGTTGATGGCCAGCATATGTTATGAAAGTAAGCATCGAGTGCAGACCTGTCATGCAGTCTCAGGCCGGAACGAAAATCCGTAGCATCATCTTCATCACCCCCTCATTCTCATCGAGCAGCATTAAAAAAAGTCACAAATTCTGTGGGGCCTTAATGTTCTGCTCTCATGGTGACCTCAGTTTCGATGTCCCGTCCACGTCTATGGCCTACCTTGATTCCGTCGGGTCACCGGTATCGGCAAATTCATAGAGGCTGTCGCTGGACGGACGTGGTGACACCCTCCTGAGGAAGAGCTCACTCACACCGGCTCTGCGACTAAGCATTATTGACGCCAGTAGGGGAGGGCTGGGAGAGAGGGTTTGTAGGTGGTGTCCTGCGTATGTTGGATCGGAACAGGGGCCACTGAACACCATCGAAGTGACTTGGCAACAATGCAGTGTCTCTCTGGTGTGGTGCCTCTTGACGTCTTGACATTGGTTGCTCCCTGTGGACTGTCAATGCCGGGACTGCGGCGGGCCGGGCTGTGGCTGTGGACGGGGGATCGGAATGAGCGGTGTGGGTGTAATGCCACTGACCGAGGTGGCACAGAAGATAGGAAAGAAAAAAAAAATCCAATCAATCATATTCACTAAAGCATGTTACTTCTGAATTGGAGAGGGTAGTGATTCTGGACCTGAGCCAGAACTTCACCCTTACCCTGTTCTATAACAACTGCTTGGTGAGTGATTTGGGGTATCATCCAGAAACACTATCCCGTGGAGCTGACATGGGCACGTACCCAAACTTTCCCACCCTGCGTGACAGGGAGGTGGAAATGTGCGCGTGCCTGTGTCCATGGGGTGTTTCTGGACCATACCCCAACTGACTCACCGAGGAGTAGTTCTGGAACAGGGCGAGGGGTAAGAGTGGATCAGGTCCAGAATCACCCCTGCACTATAGCTGGCTGGCATGATATCTGGGGGTTTCTTTGGACATTTGCGGTTACATCATCATAGATACTGCGATTCTTTTACATTTGCGGTCATTTATCACTGTTGTGTCATTATTATTATTGTTGTTGTTGCTGTTATTGTTGTTGTTCTTGTTATCGTCCTCAGCATTATTGTTGTTCTTGTTACTTTTATCGTTACTGCTATTCTTTTTCCCTTTTCGTCAAGTTAAAATTGTATACAGATTAAGTGTATGGCTGACAGATGTGCCACTGTTGTATTGAAATCTCCAGCACGCACTGCCCTTTCAGCGCACCTGTAAAACTCTGATTATTTTATTAAAAAAAAAAAAAACTGTGGGAAAAAAGTTCAAAATCACCCTTCCCCTAAAATTAAGGTGCACTGTGTTTTGATTGATTCATTTTATCGTTCGTGGCACTTTCGGAATTTTAAAGGAGGGTGTCATTTGGAAGAAAGGATGACGTCAGTCTAGATTTCCTCCTTCTGTGGGCGACTTTAATTAAGCACATGCCCTTTCTCATTCCCCCGGAGTAAGATTTAGGGGATTTCTTGTATTAAGTAGCGTGTAATGCTTGCATGATGTATTAGTATGGCTAAGACTGTTTGTACATTATGTGTATGCCGACTGCACATGTATGTAAAGTTTTCTTTTTTTTGGTACTCAATGTTATTCCGAATTAAGTTGCATGTAAAGCTTCCATGATGTATTAGTGTGCTAAAATATTAATTACGTGTATGCCCACTGCACAAGTATGGAAAGTATTCGCGAATGTATGTCTGTCTGAAAGCAACGTAATGTGATTTCATGCAGCGCCATGACTACGTCTCTAGCACACACGCTAAACAAGTATTACGTATCATAATCTATTTTCCATCAAACCATCAAAATGCAGAAGTGACCAGAACAAGAACTCACCTTGCGAGAAACCGATGACGAAAATGGAGTAGATGATGACGAAATCGCAGCAGATCTCCACGGATCATGTTGTAGATCATCACCACAAACGGCCCCACCGTGCGAACACCTCTGTAGATCACCACAAATCAGCATCATCAATCATGGCCAGGGTATACTTTTTATATGCGTCAGCAGAATCCTATAATTCAACAAGGGGCTTTAGTGGGCAGTGTATTGCAAATACTGGATGAGAACAGACGCCGCTGATAAACTAAGTCAGCAACAGTGCAGCGTCTTCTCTACAGAGGGGGCTAATGCCAGTCTGATATTGATTGTTCCATTCGGACTGCCGGTGATGCGGCTACGAGAGAACGTACCTTGGTGCAGGTTTGAGTAGGGTTGAGTACATGAGCGGCGTGAGAGAAATGCCACCGAGAGGGGCACAGAAAATAAGACATTAAAAACTTATTCCAACAGAGTAAGCCTCTCTTTCCGGAGGGATAATAAAGGCCAAGCATGATGGGCATCACATGTTTAAAGCAGTGAACTGTACAACTGATGTACATAATTGTTAATAGATAGATCTATGACAATAATAACTGACAATGTTTGTATTATGTATTTTTTTTTAGAATAACTATCGACTGAAGATGTTTAAGTTACGACGGGGGTAATCTCGTAAACTTGTTTGTCTGTCTTGATTTCTCTGAAAATGGTTGTGCAGCTGTGCTAAATGTTATTGTCTGATAAGAGAGGAGAGACAGAGACAGAGAGAGAGAGAGAGAGAGAGAGAGAACAGACAGATGTACAGACAGACAGGCAGACAGACAGACAGACAGAGCGCACGAGTGTACACGCGTGCATATAGGAGTATGTGCATTCCGTGCACTCAGTATGTACTCGCGCGTGCATGTAAGTGTCCGTGTGTACACTGCACAACATATAGGCCGTTTTCCCCACTGAAATGATCTGAATCTTGTACCAAGCAGGGGCTACGTCCCCTCTCTCCACTACATCATAAATGGTGGGCTGAGTTGTAGTCTTTCGGATAACACTATACACCAAGGTCCCAAGCGTGTGTCAAAGAAGTCAAAGCACCAACAAAGAGTTGCATATGAAAGAGTTCAGTACAATCATTACAATAGAACGGAATCCAATACAACCTCTCCCCAACCCAATCCAAACCAATTTAACCCGACCCAATCAAAACCCAACCCAACCCAACCCAATCCAATCCAACCCAACCCAACCCAATCCAATCTAACCCAACCTTACCCAATCGAATCCAATCCAACCAAGTCCAATCTAATCTAATCCAACCTAACCCAACCAAGTCCAATCCAATCTAATCCAACCCAACCCAGTCTAATATAATCCAACGTAACCCAACCCAACCCAGCCCATCCAATCTAATCCAACCCAACCCAATCCAGTCCAATCTAATCCAACATAAACCAACCCAACCCAGTCCAATCCAATCTAATCCAACCCAACCCAGTCCAATCCAATCTAATCCAACATAAACCAACCCAACCCAGTCCAATCCAATCTAATCCAACGCAACCCAACCTAGTCAATCTAATCCAACGTAACTCAACCAAACTCAGTCCAATCCAATCTAATCCAACCCAATCACAACCCAACCCAACCCCATCCAATCCAACAGTCACCAAGAGCTCTCACCGACAGAAGAAGAGGAAGTAGGGGGCGGTGCACAGGATGGCCAGGACGCCCATGACGTCCTCATACTCGTGGGCACAGAAGGCCCGGCCCGGCAGCATCAGCACCACGAAGACCGTGGACAACAGAAGCAGAGCCCTTGGCCGGAGAGTGACTGGTCGACTGCAAGGTGTGGGTGAGGTCAAGGTCAGGGTTTGGGTGAGGTCAAGGTCAGGGTCTGAGTGAGGTCAAGGTCAAGGTTTGGGTGGGGGTCAACGTCAAAGGTCATGACAGTCAAAGGTCACCAAGGTCATTGATAGGGATCGGAAGGTCGAGTGGGTGTTTTTTTTTTTTTTTTTTTTTTTCAGCATTCATGATTTATGTGTGAACTACTTTGACGTCATGCTATCGAATTGTATTTTGAGGTCACATGGGATGTCTGGTGAAAGACTTACAATGCGTCCAAATAGCAAAGTTAGCGTCTTGTGAGACATTACTTTTAAGAACTGTTACTGATTTATAATACTGATACAATCAACGAATCATATTGTTTGTTATTATCAAATTTTCGCATGAAATTTTAATACATTAACATAAAGGAAAAAAAAAAAACACTTTTAAATGATAACCGCACGATAAAAAGTGAAGGTTTGAAATAAATATGAACGAAAACCCCAAATTACTACAGTGCAACATGACGCAAAACAGTAAGATTTAATATAAAACAAAGCAACGCAACTGGTCGCACCTCAATCCCACAAATCTGTAAAATAACTCTAGTCACTACAATCCTACCCACCTCAGCTCAACCCAGTCCATCCCAACCCCAAACCCACCCAGCTAAACTTACGTTCAACCCAAGCTTAACCTGTTCCACCTCAACCCTACCGCGTTCATTCCAGTCTAGTTCACCCCTATCCCTACCCCCGCTGGTTTCTGTTTTACCAGGGTGGAGAAGAAGATGCGGAATCCTTGGTGATGGATCTCCTTCAAGGCCAGCAGCAGGTACATCACCGCCCCCAGCAGCACGCACACCTCCAGGGTCAGCCTGGCCTGTAATGACCGTACAGCAGTGCAGAGAGAGATACAGCTAACCCCCCCCCCCCCCCCCCATTAAACAACTTCCTTTGCTGGGTCTCCCCATCATTATAAAGTCTTGTTTCTCTGAAAAGGGATCGTGTCTGCATCTTTACCAGATTTGTTTCTCAACAAACATGACTAGATCTATCTCTAAGCAAATAAGCCTCCCTGGGTAGATCGAAATCTTTATTTAAAGGATTTCATGGAGGTCACGATAAACATGGTCCAGTGCACTACATCTTTACCTCTGACGATTTCTCTCAGCATCATTTCCTTGTCTCTGTTTCTGTTGTTGTTGCTGTTGTCGTACCCTGGCTAAAAGAGTCCAGGGATCATCCAAACAGCCAAATTATTTGAACACTATGGTACAAATGCATCAGCTGGGGATGAGAACATTACGTGTGTGACCGTTTTTTTTTTTTTATTACCCCACCACATGGGCAGCCACACTCCGACTTCCGGGGATTTTGGGGACTGATAATGTTATGCTAGGAGCTTGTCACAACTGAAGACAATCCCCGCATAACTATGCAGAGCATAGCAACATTTTGATGTAGCCTTGGTGACAATTGGCTTGACACAGCCTTAAGCCAAGGCATTTCCTTTTCTCTGTTCCTTTCCTTTTTCTTCTCTCTCTCTGTTTCGTTGTGTTTTGTTTTTGGTAACTCTATCACTTCACACCTTCAAATTAAGTTCACTTTCACAGAGAGAGAGAGAGAGAGAGAGAGAGAGAGAGAGAGAGAGAGAGAGAGAGAGAGAGAGAGAGAGAGAGGTACCACGATCAACCTGTTTCCGATAATCATGTTGGTACAGACTTGCATTTTAATGCAGCTTCTTTTCTGTTTGCTTTCTGAGCGTTAAAGTATGTTTTCTTGCGCTTTTTTGCCTACAACAAAATTAGGTAACTTGTCACAAATTAACCTAATGTTTGGTGAATTCAAAAAATAATGGGAAACGCTTAGCATAATCGTTTTGGGTTACACACACACACACACACACACACACACACACACACACACACACACCAATTTTCATGAGAAAAAAGAAAATGTCTCAAAATCGGTGCTAAAAAAAAAAAGAAAAAAAGATAGGGCGCAGACAATCTGAACCCCCAAATAGCAACCGATCACAACCACCACAGCCCTTCCTCCATCACCACGACAACAACAATCACCACCAGCAACGACACTTATACAGCACAAGATCAAATACTCACAATGTCCTCCTTCCTGTAGGGACGCAGCAGGTAGCAGGGGTCCACGGTTCGGTTGGGACCCGTCTGGGAGCAGCCCCACAGCTCCGAGGTGTCGTTCCTGGAGGCACACAGGTCCTGCCCCGGACGGAGAGCGAAGGCCGAGAAGAAGATGCAGAAGTAGAGGATGAAAAGGACAAAACCGTCGGTAGAACCTGTACAAGCAATATAAGCGAAAGGTCCAGCATAACGGTTTCTAACGAGGGGCGATAAATCGCTACTTCATCCGTTAAGCCGAAGGCATCCACTTGAGAGAGTCGATACTGCTACGCCCCACATGTAAACTACAAATCTGATTTGTTCGCATACAATCACCTGTAGCCTCCAATTTTGACAGGACGAGAAAAAATACGTTTGGGAAAAGTAGAAGGAATCCAGTTTACGATCACTTAAATATTGCAAATTATTACCTCGTACAATATTTGCAGTTATTCTTGTAATTTTCTGCGAATTCTACAATCCATACCAAAACACACGATCGCTCCGCTTTATGCTTAACATTTATTCACTAATAATCCACGCATATAATTTTCTTACATGTATGTCTTACAATAGCGACATTACCGAATTTTACAGCAAGTAAATGGGGTCGACATAAATATTGACTGAAAAATGGCCATGAAATATTGCTTTGAAACCGGTGTGTGTGTGTGTGTGTGTGTGTGTGTGTGTGTGTGTGTGTGTGTGTGTGTGTGTGTGTGTGTGTGTGTGTGTGTGTGCGTGCGTGCGTGCGTGCGTTTTCCATTTCTCAAATACAATCACTGCTTTGAGTTTTTTTCCTGACACGGGAGAGTGTTTTCCATTTCTCCTGTACAATCACTACTCTGAGTTTATCTGAAACGGGCGAACGTTTTCCATTTCTCCTGTACAATCACTACTCTGAGTTTATCTAAAACGGGCGAACGTTTCCATTTCTCCTGTACAATCACTACTCTCTGAGTTTATCTAAAACGGGCGAACGTTTCCCATTTCTCCTGTCCAATCACAGCTCAGTGTTTACCTGAAACAGGCGAACGTTTTCCATTTCTTCTGTACATTTACTGCACTGAGTTTATCTAAAACGGGCGAGCGTTTCCCATTTCTCCTGTACAATCACAGCTCAGTATTTACCTGAAACGGGCGAACGTTTTCCATTTCTCCTGCAGCAGTTGTACGATCAGGCCATCCATCATATTCAGGTGGCTCTCATCCTCCTGTGCAGCAACATAAAAAAAAACCCAACAACAACATTAACAACGAAAACCAAACATAAGAAAAATTCCATGAACACTAGACTGGGAGGTATGCCGTGAAATGTTTTTTTTTTTTTCCCCCGGAGTTTTGTTTTGCTGATAAAATGATAGAATCCAAGGTCAAACCTGCAGTATTCTTTTCATGTAACAGAAGACTCCTCAGCATCTAGTCTTGTCTCTTGCAGAATATTGTAGAAAAAAAAAAAAATCTGTTCTGATAGGGTCTAGCAGAGAGAGAGAGAGAGAGAGAGAGAGAGAGAGAGAGAGGAGGAGGACAGAGAGACAGAATGTAGAGGCATCATAAATGATCCTCCGCACGGAACTGTTTCAATATATTACAAGCATACAGGACGAACATTGAGTATTCACGAACAGAGGGAAGACAACGTATCGCTATTCATCCTACCCCCGATTAGAACAGAAGGCAAGCAATTACATGCTGAACATCACAGTGACCCAGTCCCTCGGGGTAAGTCTCATACAGTGATCCCCCACGTAGAACTGTCAGAAAACAGCAGATGAAGTAAACATTGTTTGTTTTCCCACTTTTTTTCTTGTAATGAATTCCAAAGGAAACGCGGACTTTCATCAACCTAGATATGATTGGCACAATATGCCTCATCATCGTTTTGTTTTTTAAGTCATTCTGTTCTTTTCTTAAGACATTCTATCATTCTATTACCCCCCCCCCCCCCCCCCTCTCTCTCTGCGGACGCATCGTCCTTCTTACACGCAATGTTAGTGCAGCCTTACTTTTGAAAGCAATTATGTGACAAGCACAAACTGATGTTAAACACCAGTGAACGGTACAGAAAGCCTCATACAGTGATTCTCCACACACAAACTGTCAGAATATAGACAGCAGATAAAGCGTTAATCATAGGCTCGCTCTACTGTTTATCAAGCACAATAAGCAATAAAAGTAAGTTCAATACATACACACCTGGTGATACCGTCTGCGTGTCTTTATTGTTTCTATGTCATCTCTTGTACATTATCATACAGACATCTCTTGCACATTATCATACAGACGTTCATCTGACTTTTATGATTAATATTTTTTCAATGTATTTTATTCAATACTTTGTTATAGAATTACAGATCTCTCTCTCTCTCTCTCTCTCTCTCTCTCTCTCTCAGAAAGAAAATATCAACATGCATACATACGTACAAAAGTTTACCAATTCGTGTTACGAAATCTCTCATATTTGTTATGCATCGGAATATAATCATGCGGTGTTCTCACCACCAAGCGTTCAAAAACATAATCCAACAGCACCCCAAAGCAGCCAGCGAAGGTTAGAAAAGTAAAACGGAAAGAAGGTGTGATAAGGAAAAAAGTTGCTGAGAAACTAAAATCATCTTTATAAACAGTTTAAAACGTAGGGGAAAATCTTTGAGCCTATGCTTGAGGATCCATTTAGCGATGCAAGGGAGGTCAAAAGATATCAAAACAGTCAGAGTCGTCAGCTCTGCTGTTTAATAACCCAAGCTTTGTCAGCAGCTAAAAAATTGTACAGAACAGACTGCATGTCTTGGATCTCCTAAAAGATGCAATCTTTAACTGATTGACCAAACAATATCATACATACGTACATAGACACAGATAGTAACATACGAACACACCTGCAAAAGCGTACCATCTGTGACACGAAACGTCTAATGTAATTATATGATGGATTGACATGTAAGTAAATACAAATAACGGTGCAGGAAAAGAAAGAAATTATGATCATAATAATATTCAAAATATTCAGATAAATGTTGTGTTTCGTGCATATCAAAGTACACAGTATTAGTGTATCGATGAACATTGAATTCACACATATAAATGACAGAGAAGACTTGTTCCCTTTGCTCTGTGATAAGCTCGAAACAGAAGTGTCTAACCAAAAATTGAACATGCTCCCTATTAACAAAAGATTTTTTTTCCTCTTGTATTACATAGATAACGACTATTCATTTAACATCTGTCAAGTAGGGTGGCAAATGGCAAAACTAAACACAAACTATACAGTGGGCAGTAACGGGTAAAAGCCTCATATCGGAACTTTCCGCACAGAACTGTCAGAATAAAGACAGCAGATAAAGGGATAATCACAAGTTTTCTTACATTAAACCTGCAATATCTGAAAAGCAGTGTATACAATTACAGCAATAGATGAACACTTGGAACGCCTAAATTAAGAAAAAAAAATCTCTTCCTCTTCTCCTCTCTCACACAAAGCCCAGACATGCTGTTCAGTTGCCACATCTGTCATGGACATTTGGTAATATACCACCAACCATTAGGACGGATAAAGAGCGATGACTAGAGTGTTTACACAGTGACTTAGCTACAGGTAAAATCTCGTACAGTGATCCTACGCAAGCAACTGTCAGATTATTGAAAGCAGAGTGTTAATTAAACTAAGCACTGAAAAACACCTCCGTGAACTAACTACAGGTAAAGCCTCATATAATGATTATCACCACAGACATGTCAGAATATAGACAGCAGATGGATGGTTAATCACGGGCTTTCTGATGATAAACTGGTAATGTTTTAAAACTAGTGTTAATGATTACATCAATGGACAAACACGTGGAACGCAAATTAAAACTCTCGTTTTTCCTTTTGCTCTCTCTCCCTCTCTCTCTCTCTCTCACACACACATGCACAATCTCATGAGGCACACACGTGCACAGCGACTCATTTGCGGTCTCTATAACCGACATTTTCTGATACCATCTACTCTTAAGATGAATGGCAAGCAATAATTAGAAGTGATACATGCTGATTAGAAGTGATACATGCTGATTACAAAGGGTCGATGTCGTCCATTTAAGTGTCAAAGCACCATGCTGTATTAAAAATATGCATCTAACTCTTATCCCCTCAACCCGTTTTACTCCGTCCCTCCCAAAGACACAATGTTTCATTCGCCAACTGCACACAACTGATATTCAGTGATAGAATAAGCGACAATGAAAGTACTGAACTATACAGCGACCGAATGACTGGTATAGCCTCATACACCGATTCTCCACACAAAACTGTCGGAATATAGACAGCAGATAAAGTGTTAATCATGGGCTTGCTCTACGGGTTGTCTGTAATGAACTACAAGCGATACAGAAATTATAGCAATACACCAAAGTATGATAATGAACTACATGTAATATAAAAACCATAGCAAAATAACAAAAGATATGATGTTGAAATCATAGTTATTGGTCTGCGAATGTAGATGTCCATCTTCTCTTAATCACACCTCCCTCCCTCCCTCCCTCCTCTCTCTTTTCTCTCTCTCTTTCTCACTATTATCTGTGTCTCGCTGTCTCTGTCTCTGTTTAGAAATAATATTTTTTGGTCTGCAAGTATATATGTCCATCTTCTTCTCTTGTTCCCCTCCCCCCCCCATCTCTCTCTCTCTCTCTCTCTCTCTCTTGCCCACACACTACTCTTTTTCTTTCTATGTCTCTCTCTGTCTCTGTCTGTCTGTTTGACTGATCTCTCTCTCTGTCTCTCTCTCTCTGTCTCTCTCTCGTTCTCCCCCCCCCCCCCCCTCTCTCTCTCTCTCTTGGATAACAGATGGTAGTATCTGATGCTGAACATACCAATGTCCTGACTGAAGGTCAAGACTCAAACAGCGATTCTCCACACAGCACTGTCAGAATGTAGACAGCAGATAAAGGATTTTTATCACGAACTTTCTGGTAAGAAACCAATAAAAAAAATTAAAAGCAATTTCAACGGATACACTAATAGACTATATATGAAATGCTGGCGACACTGACTAATGAAAGCTGTGTTTAACTACTTGAAGCGCAAGATTCAGCCAGACAACCACATGCACGTATGCACGCACGCATGCAAGCACACACACACACACACACACACACACACACACACACACACACACACACACACACACACACACATGAGTAAGAGCGACGTTCTTCCCCCACTACACTTTCTCTCTCTCTCTCTTCACACACACACACACACACACACACACACACACACACACACACACACACACACACACACACACACACACATGACCTTTGCGACAAATACTTCTCAACATCTATCGATCAAGTTAATAAGTTCAAAAAAAATGTTGAACACTACAGTGACTCAGCGACAGTTAAAGCCTCATACAGTCGGTCATCTCCAGACAGAACTGTCAGAATATAGACAGCAGATAAAGGGTTAATCATTGGCTTTCTACATAGTTCATCCGTAATGTATTTCAAGCAACAGAAATGGTAACAGCAACATTTAGCGGTAAAATGAATCCAAAATAGATCCAAGCTAAATTATCATTATAATGATCTTCAACGGTCACCATACAGAAAATCATGTTCACAATTTGGTCGCTCTCCTCAGCATTAATAGCAGCACAAAAAGTAACAACAGCGACGAGGAGTATTCCAGCAACAAGAACATCTACAATGACGATGACATCGTCAACAATAACAAAGATGCACATATACATCTATTGTTAGTGAGAGTAGCAGCAACAACAATAACAGTATCGTACAACGGCAGCAAAAGCAAGAGACAACGAAAATGACAAAGATATCGGCGGTAACAACAAAAGAAACAACAAAACATTGACAAACACAATTATGAAAATAACCATAACGACCTAATTACAACAGTAATAGCAACGACAAAGACAAAAACAACGACGAGGACAACAGCAACGATGACGACAACTACGACATCAACAATAACAACAATGACATCAGCAGCAACAATAAACTGAACAACAATAAGAATCACAATAAAGCGGCCATAGATGACATTAACAAGAATGACACGACAAAAACTTTCACATCTGCAGCAACAACGACGACAACACCACCACCAACAAAACAACCATGATGATAACAACACCACTACAACCACGTTGACGGTAAGAACGAAAAGAACAATGACAAGAAGAAGACCACGAACCACAAACACGAAAAAAAAAATCCAATCAACCAAACAACAAAAACATATCACTACCAGCAATAACGATTAAAAAGACAATAACGTCAAGACACGGACACACAAACACAGACACAGACAGACGCAAACACACACACACACACACACACACACACACACACACGCACACACACACACACACACACGCGCACACACACACACACAACACACACACACACACACACACACACACACACACGCGCGCACACACACACACACATACAGACACCTTTTATGACAAATTCTTCTCAATATCTATTGATCAAGTTGGCCAATGGCAATAAAAATGTTGAACACTACAGTGACTCAGCCACAGTTAAAGCCTCATACAGTCGGTCATTCTCCACACAGAACTGTCAGAATATAGACAGCAGATAAAGGGTTAATCATAGGCTTTGTGCGTCTTTCAAGCAACAGATATGGCAACAGCAACATCTAGCGATAAAATGAATCCAAAATGGATCCAAGCTCAAATGTTATTATTACGATCTTCAATGGTCACCATACAGAAAATTATGTTCACAATTCGGTCGCACTCTTCAACAGCGATAGCAGTACAAAACAGTAACAACACAACGACGAAGAAAATCCTGAAACAATGACATCGCCAACAACAACGAAGATGCACACACACCTATTGTCACTGAGGGTAGCAGCAACAACAATAACAATAACGTAACAAGAGACAACGAAGATGACAAAGACATCGACGGTAACAACAACAGAAATGACAAAATACACCACCACCAACAACAAAATAACGACGAACACAATTGTGAAAATAACCATAACGACTACAACAGTAATAGCAACGACAAAGACAAAATAACAACGATGACAACAATAAAATGAAACGATCACAACAACAACAACAACAAAAGACGAGGACAACAGCAACGACAATGACAACTACGACAACAACAATAACAACAGTGACAACAGCAGCAACAATGACTGAACAACAACAACAATCACAAAAAACGAACATAGATGACAACAACAACAACAATAGTAGAAGAAAACACTTTCACATCTATAGTAACAAATGACGACAACATCATCAACAACAAAAACAAACCATGATGATAACAACACCACTACAATCAACATCATCAACAACAAAAAAACAACCACGATGATAACAACAACACTACAATCACCAACGTCGTTGAAGATAACAATGGAAAAACCAATGACAAGAAGATCAATAACATCACGAACGATAAGGACGAAAAAAAAAACCCCAACCAACTAATAAACAAAAAAAAACACTACCTGCAATAACGATTAAAAAGACAATAACGTCAACACACACACACACACACACACACACACACACACACACACACACACACACACACACAACAACACAACACACACACACACACACACACACACACACACACACACACACCTTTATGTCAAACACTTCTCAACATCTATTGATCAAGTAAGCCAACGGCAATAAAAATGTTGAACACTACAGTGACTCAGCGACAGTTAAAGCCTCATACAGTCGGTCGTTCTCCACACAGAACTGTCAGAATATAGACAGCAGATAAAGGGTTAATCACAGGCTTTCTACGCAGTTCACCCGCTGCATATTCCAAGCAACAGAAATGGTAACAGTAACATCTAGCGATAAAATGAATCCAAAATGGATCCAAGCTAAGTTATCATTATCATGATCTTCAATGGTCATCCGTACAGAAATCATGTTCACAATTCGGTCGCTCTCCTCAGCACTAATAGCAGCATATAAGTAACAACAACAGCGATGAAGAGAATTCCAGCAGAAGAACATCTACAATGACATCGCCCACAACAACAAAGATGCACACAAACCTATTGTTAGTGAGAATAGCAGCAACAACAATAAGAGTAACATAACAAGAGACAACGAAGATGACAAAGACACCAGCGATAACAACAACAGAAATGACAAAATACACCACAAACAACAAAACTACGACGAATACAATTATGAAAATAACCATAACAACCCTGACTACAACAGTAATAGCAACGACAAACACAAAATAACAACGATGACAACCATGAAATCAAACGATGACAACAACAACAACAACGACGAGGACAACAGCAACGATAACGACAACTACGACAACAACAATAACAACAATGACAACGGCAGCAACAATGACTGAAGAACAACAACAACAATCACAAAAATCGACCATAGATGACAATAACAACAACGTCACAAGAAATAAAAGTTCACATCTACAGCAACGACGACAACATTATCAACAACAAAAACAACCATGATGATAACAACACCGCTACGATCACTAACGTCGTTGACGACAACAACGAAAAGAACAACGACAAGATGATCCACAACACCATGAACGACAAAGACGAAAAAAAAACATCAACTAAGCAAGCAAGCAAGCAACCAACCAACGAACAAAAAAAAACACTACTAGCAATAATGATTAAAAAGACAAAAACGTCAACAGACACACACACACATACACATATATATACATGCCTTTATGACAAATACTTCTCAACATATAATGGTCAAGCTGGCCAATAGCAATAAAAATGTTGAACACTACAGTGACTCAGCGACAGTTAAAGCCTCATACAGTCGGTCATTCTCCCAGACAGAACTGTCAGAATATAGACAGCAGATAAAGGTTAATCATAGGCTTTGTGCTCACTTCACCCACAACGCCTTCCAAGCAACAGAAATGGCAACAGCAACATCTAGCGATAAAACGAATCCAAAATGGATCAAAGCTATATTATTATTATTATGAACTTCAACGGTCACCGTACAGAAAATTATGTTCACAATTCGGTCGCTCTCCTCAGCACTAATAGCAGCATATAAGTAACAACAACAGCGATGAAGAGAATTCCAGCAACAAGAACATCTACAATGATATCGCCCACAACAACAAATATGCACACAAACCTATTGTCACTGAGAGCAGCAGCAACAACAATAACAGCAACATAACATCGGCAGCAAAAGCAAGAGACAACGAAGATGACAAAGACACCGGCGGTAACAACAACTGAAACGACAAAATACACCACTACCAACAAAACAGCGACGACGACAATTATGAAAATAACCGTAACGACCTTGACTACAACAGTAATAGCAACGACAAACACAAAAATAGCAACGATGACAACCATGAAATCAGACGATGACAACAACAACGACAACGACGAGGACAACAGCAAAGATAACCACAACTATGACAACAACAACAATAACAACAATGGCACCACAGCAACCATGACTGAGCAACAAAAATCACACACACACACACACACACACACACACACACACACACACACACACACACACACACACACACACACACACACACACACAAACGACCATAGATGACAATAACAACAATGACACAAGAAAAAAAACTTTCACGTCTACAGCAACAACGCCGACAGCATCATCAACAACAAAAACAACCCATGATGATAACAACACCACTATCACCAACGTCGTTGACGATAACAACGAAGAGAACAATGACAAGAAGATCAACTACACCACGAACCACAAACACGAAATAAAAAAACAAAACAAAAAAACAACCAATTAACAAAAAAATAGAAAACCACTACCAGCAATAAACGATTAAAAAGACA
>JADBJO010014130.1:20000-49101 GCA_016801955.1 Conus betulinus | reverse complement strand
AACGCTGGAATCAAGCATGGGTCCACAGAGGAGAGAGAGAGAGAGAACGAGAGGAGGAGAGGAGAGATGGAGAGAGGAGAGAGGGGGGCGCGAGAGAGAGGGGGATGGAGAGAGAGGGAGAGGCGGGGAGGGGGAGGGCGGGAAGGGGGGGGAGGCCCGAGGGGAGGAGGGGGGAAAAGGAACGAAAATAGCCTAGCAGAGAGAGGGGGCGGGGGGAAAATAGAGAAGAGACACGAGCTAGATGAGGCAACTGACAGGCAGACAGAGAGCGAGAGACAAGCAACCCCCACGAGAGTAGGGAGAGAGAAGATCCAAAGACAGAGCCGCACCCACACCAGCACACCGACACACCCAGCCGGAGGTGCACAGCGTGGAAACCCCCCCCCCCAAATAACACAAAGGCCACACTGACAGAACAGACATAGCAAGGGGGCGGGAGAGAGAAAGAAAGTTGGGGGTGGGGGGTGGGGGGGGGAGGAGGTAGGAGAGAGATGAGAGAGAGGAGGATAGGAGGGAGGGAGGGAGGGAGGGCAGACACAGACAGACAGAGGGGAGGGAGGTGGTGTAATATTAAATGTTTATTTTCATATTGTGACTAACACATAAAACTGAATGTTTTGGGGTGGGTGAGTTAATCTAAAACTGGGAGGGGAGGGGGGGGGGGGAGTTGCCATTCTGGCGTGGTTTGTTTTAACTTCCGGGGAGTTAAAATTGACACGTGCTATTTCTAACTCCTGGGGAGTTAGAGAGAGAGAGGGAGGGAGGGAGGGAGGGAGGGAGACAGACAGACAGAGAGAGAGGGGGGGGAGGGAGGGAGACAGACAGACAGAGAGAGGGGGAGGGAGGGAGGGAGGGAAGGAGGAAGGTGGTGTATATTAAATGTTTATTTCTCATATTGTGACTAACACAAAACTGAATGTTTTGGGGTGGGGGAGTTAATCTAAAAAACAGAGAGGTGGGTGGGTGTGGGGGGGTGGGGGGGGAGGGGGTTGCCATTCTGGCGTGGTTTTGTTTTAACTTCCGGGGAGTTAAAATTGGCACTCCTGGGAGTTAAAAAGTGGAGGAGAGTTAAAATGGATCGTTACACCGGTATAGACGAGTGCATGGGTGCTGTTGTTGGACGGACGTGGTGGCGCCCTTCGGAGGGGGAGCTCACTCACGCCGGCTCCGCGACTAATTAATTATTGTCGTCAGTAGTGGGCACAGTAGTTGTTGTCCTGCGAATGTTAGATCAGAACAGGCGCCATTGAACACCACCGAAGTGACTCGGCAGCAGTGCAGTGTCTCCAGTTGGTTGCCTCCTGACGACTTGATATTGACTGCTCCCTATGGATTGCAAGTGCCGGGGCTGCGGCGGACTGACCTGGCTGTGGCTGTGGACGGGATGTCAGAATGAGTGGCGTGGTGCACTGCCACTTAAGTGGCTCAGAAGATGGACAGCAAAAAAATAAACAAAAAAAAACAAACAAACAAACAAACAACCCTCACATGAACAACCCCCAACCCCAAGTCTAGAAGTATGTATTCCAGATATGTGGTGTAAATATGTAAATCAAACTAAATGTTTACAAGCCCCCCCCCCCCCCCCCCCCCCCCCCCCCCCCCAAAAAAAAAAAAAAAAAAAAAAAAACAAAAAAAACCAACTGAACGATTTGTGGAAAATGCAGTTTTCTTTCGTGAATGGTGGCTTTCGAGCTTATAAAGTTTGATAGTGCATGTGATGTATAAACGGACAGGTTTTCGGTAACGTTCAACAACGTTTGATGAAGATGCCGATTTTCATTCTGGAGTTCTCGAACATGATAACGCGTACAACTCTTCCATTGCTGTTCATCTCCCCCACCCCCCACCCCCTCCCCTTTTTTCCCCGTCTGATGCGTCTGTCCTTTGCTGTCCAAGATTTTTCGTTTTTCCATGAAAGTAGCCTTTGTCAGAGAGAGAGAGAGAGAGAGGGAGGCAGGGAGGTGGGGGGTGGCGAAAGATATATAGACAGGGCACGGCCAAACCAACACTTTCTATCGTGTGCTAGCGTGCGTGTGTTTGGGTGGTTGCAGAGGATTTGAACACAATGCACATAATAATCAACACACCGTATGTCACGCTGAAACTCGAACAATGCTAGATGTATGTCTGGTATAGCTCAATGATAACGAAATGTTTTATACCTCTCATCACTTCGCTCCACACATACACACGCACACACACACACACACACACAAAACACACACTCACACAAACACGTACACACTATGGCACAAGACACTAGATCCGTGCCCACATACAAGCAGATCACGATATAATAAGTGCATTCGCATTTTATTGAATCATCAACTCCAGAATAAACAATTAACACGTCTTAGTATTAACAATATAACACTGTAATGCTATGACATAAACAAGTGTATAATGAATAACTGTCGTGAACAAGTGTATAATGAATAAACTGTCATGAACAAATGTATACTGAATCATTGTCATGAAAGATTCAATTCAAAAAGAAGCAGGGTAAATCTTTTTCTTTCTGTCAATCCGTTCTAATTAATGCAACAACATGTCAAATGAGGCTGAATTTGTCCTTGCGAGGAATAAATGCTCACTTCAAACTCATCGAGGTAGAACCAGCCACAATTTGATAAGTCACCACAGAAAAATGAAGGCAGACTGCATTTTTTCACAGACAATCCCTTCACAAAGATGGACACAACAGACCACTGCACTTTATAAAGATGGGACACAACAGACCACTGCACTTTATAAAGATGGACACAACAGACCACTGCACTTTATAAAGATGGATACAACAGACCACTGCACTACAATAAAGCAGTCTGACTGTTCCTTGTGATGATCCACACAGCTAAACCGTTAGCAAAAGCATCGACTGTTCTGTTATAAACGAGCCTCACATTAAATGCTGACTGACTCTTCTTTTGTATCGACCCACTCGATAGATTACTGAATTCTTCATTATTGACTGACTGATTCATCATAATAATTCACTCATTAGTGTCTGACTATTGGACTATAAAGACCACACAATATAGACAACCAAACCATGAATGAGGGATCGCCATTCCGTATTGATGACCCACACAACAGAGAACGGAACCTTTAGTCAGATATTGTACATTCTATTACATTTACTGACACAGTAGACAGCTGAACTCTTAATCACTGATTGACAATTACGTTACTGTGTATGACTTAGAAAACAGACAACCAATCTCTCAATTAGTAACCGACTATTCCTTTAAAATGCCCCACAAAAAAAATCACAATTTACTGATTATTCCGATACATTGATTCACACAACAGACGGCAGAACCTTAATGACGCACTGACTGAATGTTCCGTTAAAATGACTACACGTTGGACGGCTGAACCCTTAATAAGTGACAGACTAGATTGTTAAATGTCTCTCACACACAATGACAATCTGTGCCCTTAATTAGTGAGGAATTATTCCACTACAATGATCCACCACAATAACAACTCAGCCCTTATTTTAATGACTACACCTATTCTGTCAACATGCACTTATCATAGACAAAATTACCTTTAACCACTGATTAAGTATTCTGTTATAATGACTCACCCAACAGAACCTTTAACCACTGATTAACTTTTCTGTATAATGGACCCACACAACAGAGAACTAAAGCTCTACCCGGTGATTGACTATCCTGTTATAACGATCGACGCAACAGACAGCTGAACCTTTAACTAGTGATTGATTATTCCATTCTTAGACCCGCACAGCAGACACTGAGCCTTCAACTAGTGACTGATTATTCCATTATTAGACCCACACAACAGAGCACTGAGCCTTCAACTTCACCAGTGACCAGACTATTCCGTTATTATACCGCCACTCCCTTCGCGCACAAACACCAATAAACCCTACAACTGAACCCGTAACCAATGAATGAAAAAACAGCGCACTGGACTGGCAGTGGTGTTGGAGTATTGAGACCTGGCACTATTTTCTTTTCTTTTTTTAAGTTTGTGGTCAATAATTTCTTTTTTCTTCGAAATTAGAACACCCCTGTGATCTAATATTAAATTTCTGCGACGAAGGTAAAAGCGTTGATGTGTGTTTTCTATAAAATGTTACAATGTCATGAATCACATTTATTGTTAATGTTATTGTGGCCCATGTGTTGAGTTATCCGTCGCCTGTTTTAAGTTTCACAACTAGGTTTCCGCAAACAGGCGCTTCCAACTACACTAAGGCTGATTAATACGTGACTCACGAGTGAAGCATCTGCCCAAAATAGCCTCTCAATATTCACCCAATGTCTGGATCGTGTTTATACTGTGCAGCGATTCACCACCTGACGTTCGGGACTAATATTTCGCATTTTATGCACCAACAATAATGGTTCTATGGCACTCAACTCTATATTCCGTATACTGTTAGATGTGTAGTGTACATTGATGTGTACAACAGTTGTGGACTTACAAGGCATTCAAAGACACGTAACACAAACTGGGTAGCAGTGATTCTTTTCCACAAAAGGATGAGACTCGATGTTCACCGACTAATTTTGGTTACATACTTCAGCGATTTGGAAATAGTCAATAAGTAATATTAGAAAGAAACTTTTAAAGCAAAATATGAAAAAAAGCTAGCACTAATAAAAAACAAAAAATCAAACAAAATAAAAAAAACGAGCTAAAAGACAAACTTCTGAACATCAAACAGAAAACTGACTATGAAAACTAGAATACTAGATAACACAATAAACTTCCAGGAAGACAAGTGTAACTAACCTCTAGACTCCTCTTAAAGCAGAAATGCCGACGGCCCCTCCATGTCAATTATACAGAAAATCTATGAACTCGACGAATCGTGTAGTCCAATTGATACATTAACATGTAGACAAAAGACAGATAGGCACGACATGCAGTCATGTTCCATCTTGTGATTCGTTTGTCCAATGTTGTCTGGCAGTAGTTATTCAAATACTTTCAAAGATTTAAGCAATCGGTTCTTAAGTCAGTTTTTTTCGTTTCCATTTTTTTCCCGACAGAACAAAATGCATGTTGTCTTTAAAAGTTCGGTGGTCACAAAGGCTGTCACTTATTATGGTGTTCAGGCATTCGCTCCTTGTCCTAAAAATGGAAGATCACTGACCGGTAGGAAGGGCTGTCGGAATTCTAATGATCTGACTGGATAAAGAAACAATGACAAAACTCAATAAAAGATGATGCAAGAGGAGCTGAACTGTGCGTGGGTGTGTGTGTGTGTGTGTGTGTGTGGGTGTGTGGGTGTGTGTGTGTGAGTGAGAGAGAGAGAGAGAGGAGAGAGAGAGAGATTTACTAAAATAAACGCCAGTGGAGGGGGGGGGTGGGGGTGGAACCCATCAACTTGCCCTCTTAATCCTATCAAACATTCCATCCCGCAGCTTTCTGATAATCACCACAAGTGATCACAGAGCATCCGTTCATTTTGATTCACACACACAAAAAAAAAAAAACATTACCACATGGTCAAATCATTATCTAATCCATTACCATTGTAAATGACTGTATTCATTCGGGCTGTCACAGAAACAATCACAGAAACTCCAATACTTCTAATCGTTATACCACATTGTCTCCCTAGTACATAATAATGTTTGCTTATTTTAAACGGTGAACTCTTACATGTTCAACTGTTCAAAACACCACCACAGTGTTAAGTCTCATTCCTACTGTGTTAAATGAAAAAAGAAAAGAAAGAAAACAAAAACAAACCTGAAACGCCCTGATCAAAAATCGATTTTACACGAGTTCGACCCAAAACAACCATGGAGGACAAAAAAATTGTATCTCTAAAATGTTTTGTCACGACAGGAAACCGCTAACAAAACTTTGATATACACATGCGTCATATCAAAAGCTTAAATACATTTCATTATCCTTTTCTTCCATTCCGAATGCACATCAACCGACAAGAAGGAACTGGAAGCAATCTGCATTTTTACAAAATAAACAGAATTTTACGAAATAAGCAGCATTTTTTTCCAAAGTCAGTAGCATCTTACATCAACTGACATTCGGTTTGAAGGACGAAACAAAACATCCCCGGTTAAAATCAGGCATTTTTCTCCATTTCAATATGTAAGCTTATTACAAAGAAAATATCCTGACCATTTTCTGTGGTTTCAGTCAAACATGTCCCATTTACATTTCTTCATCGTTTTCCCCAACAACTTGGTCAAAGAAGAAGAAAAAAAAAACAAAAGCTGATGTGAATCAAGCTGATCAACAACAAGTTCATAACTGCAGAGGGTGGACAGTTTTATGCAGGCCTACACTTATGAACACCTTACGTAATAAAGCAGACCTAATTACTGTTGATACGTACAACGCCGGCAGTATCGCCCATTGTGTCAATAAAGTTGTTCGGTGAACAGCTCCCTCCTTCCCTCCGTGTCCCCCACCCCACCCCCCATCCGTCTCTCCACAAACACACACCCACTCATGCGATTACGATATTCTACTCCACTGGGAACCTTTTGCGGCATAGCACACGAGCATTTGTCAATTGTAGCAAACTGCACTGGGTAATAACACACCCAAAATTGTAACATATTGTGTTCATCAACATGAAATACTCGCACGTTCTACTTCATAGTGTATGATGTATCTAGTTATTACTGTTAAAAATATCCATACATCCAATCAATAACACTGGTTGAAACTCAAAACATGTGTTCTTTCAAGAGTCAACACACCAAAGCCGTATGTGCGCGCAATGACACGCGCACGCTCACACATACATAGTTGCTAAACGTGTGGACAACAACAGCAACAGAAGGATACCCTGTTTCATTCACTACTAATGAACACTAGACATCAGAGTGGAAACAAGAACGACCAACCAACGAATGAACACAGACGCTAGTAAATACTGTCAACTCGTTCAAACATGAAAATGTATACGACGTGAAGATATGATGTCAGTTGTCGCATTGATTCGGAAAAAATAGAGAAAAAGAACATGAAAAAGGTGAAACAAACATGGGAATGGAGGCTCCTTTAAAAAAAAGGGGGAGGGGGGGTGGGGAAAAACCAACAACAACAACAACAAAAAGAAAAAAGAATAAAAAAGAGACCTCAGGAAACCGATTGGCGGCTGGATGGCGAACACACACAAACCAACAGAAGGTCCACGGTTTGATACGTATTTTATAACTGTCGACACAGAATCTGAATTACAATGACATTTCGATGTCTCCCTGTGTAAACATAAATTCAGATTTGAGAATAATGAATAACCGTACAAAAAACTGATCTGCCTGGTATAGCCTACATGTGGTGTGTGGGTGTGTGTGTGTGTGGTGTGTGTGTGTGTGTGAGTGTGCGAGCGCGCGTGCTCGTGTATGGGGCCTATGTGTCTGTGTAAAAATGTGTTTTTTTTTACTGGACTGCAATTAAAGCATGTTCGTTCACGCTAGCCCAGAGCTTTTCACAATTTGCTCTATATAGTAATCACTAACATAAGAATGATTTTTGTTCCTTAGTTTTCCGTATTCGTGTTTGAAGGCCATCAGCAACGATTTACCACGGTAGACCTATATTTATGAATTTCTGGGCGTGTGTGAGCATGTGAGTATGTACGTGTAGTTGCTTTTTAGACTGCATTCGATTGTTTTTTGGCTTCTCTTTCACCTAGGTCATATCTTCTGAGGCCCACTATGACAATCTATGAATCTCTCAGTACGGAAAAGTACTGGCAATAATGAAAGAAAGGAAAACTGAGCAACGTTGTTTATGAGGTTTGCTTACCCGTTCTCAAGTCTTTACAACAACAACAACAAATATAAATAAATGACGCAATCAAAGTTGATGACGACAAACAGGAATTTGACGTTGCAAGCAGACGACATGAACCTCAATGTGGCCGTCGTCACCTTCACTTTGATGACTTGAATCTTCCTCAGTGCGTTTCCACGTCATCACATACACTGAAGTGAAAAGACTTTCATAAAGGTGCTTAGAATTTGGTGTAGATATACTGATTTGTCACCATGGTTACAGTGTTGTAGACAGCATGCACTGTGAATCATGTTACGGGTGTAATTTCTGAACATGTCTCTTCAAACCACCCTGACTGTGTGAAAGCAGCAGGACAGTGGGGACAGGTGTGGTGGTTTCTCCCCGTGTGGGTCAGACGGTGGTTCTTTAGAATACCAGAACGGGCAAAACGTTTCCCACAGTCAGAGCACACGTGAGTTTTCTCCCCTGTGTGGATTCTCTTGTGTGTTTCTAAGTGACCAGTCAGAGAGAAAGCCGCCCCACAGACATCACAGACGTAGGGTCTGTCCCCTGCATGCACTGACCTGATGTGTTTCTGTAAATTACTTGACACATTAAAGTCAGCGTCACAGTGTGGACACTTGCAAGGTCTCTCCCCTGTGTGGATTCTTTTGTGTCTCTTCAAGTCACCAGCCCTGAGTGAAAGCCTTACTGCACACGTCACACACAAACGGTTTATGACCGGTATGAACCAGTGTGTGTGTCTTCAAGTGACCAGCCCTAGTAAAAAGCTTTACTGCACACGTCACACACAAACGGTTTATGACCGGTATGAATCAGCGTGTGTCTCTTCAAGTTACAGCCCTAGTAAAAGCCTTACTGCACACGTCACACACATGCCGTCTGCTCCTGTTCCCCCATCTTTCTCACCAGTGTCACTGTCATCCACTTCCTGCCTCTCCACAGTTTTCGTGTTGCCATGGTCACCCACCTGCTTTGCCATGCTCACGTTGCCACAGTAACCATCATCACAAAGGTCAGGTGTGGAACACACAGGTAATACACGGTGCAGTTTTTCACCATGAACGAAGGCCACGTGCAGTTTCAAACTGTTGAACATGACGAAGGCAGCAGCAGAGCAATGCTGACACACGTGACTTCTGTTGTGGGACAGCGGTGATCTGGAAGTGTTGCCAGACTTGTGAGGAACACTTCTGCTGATGGAGAATGGCCGGGGTGTTACTGTGACAGCTTTTCCATTCTGAAATTATCCAACCCAACAACCACATTAATGTTGAAATCGGCTGGAATATAGTCCACAAATAGTAAATTTATTAGACAGCTCGTTTTTCACATTATTTCAAAATGTTTGTCAATAACGTAATGGTGTGGTTTTCTAGATTAAAGAGCGGAACTTAAGTTTACAGTGATGTTCAATGTCATTTATGGATTATTTCCCCACAAGTTAGCTTTTACTGGTATAAGGCCGCCAGTGACGCAAAATGCAATAGCATTTCACAGCTACGTCATTGTCGATGACCATGGAAACTGAAGACGGTTAATGGCGATGTTCTGTCTGTTTTATCCCTTTCGTAATGCATGGTTTTAATAGTTCTTTTGTAAAGACAAGAAAACGTCATCAAAGTAATTTTGACTGATGCCATCATAATTTGCTCTTTCGTTTTAAGAAAAAAAAATGTGATATGATAGCGCTTCTCTTTTATATGTTAAGATGCAGTTAACTTTGTTTTCAAACGCGGTTTATTTTTCAATTCATTAATTCGAAGCAATATTTTTTTCAGTCTGAAATTCAGACTTTCAATTTCAGATAATCACACTAAGTAAGGTAGGAGAGAGAGAGAGAGAGAGAGAGAGAGAGAGAGAGAGAGAGATTCTCATACAATATGAGTATTGAGTTACAGAGGAGGGGGTGTGGGATCGATTAACAAGTTGATCAAAACTACATGGTTAGATTACAGTCAGTATCGTCAGTCTGCAACAAATATACTTCAAGATTATTTGACAGATAGCTGATCCAGGGATGGTGGTTGCTCCTATACTCTTAGATTGACTTTTCGTCCTCTGCTACGTCATGCCGACATGAATTACAGAATGGCGTGGAGGCACGAATGCACGTGTGTGTGTGTGTGTTGTTGTTGTTCTTCAGTTTAAAGTCTTGCCACTAAAAGCGATTAAGACTGAATGTATTTTTGGTATAATTTAGGTATGTATGTCATTGAGTGTGTGTGATGATGAAATATAACGTTATACTAGCAATAAATTTAGTCCACCCCTACCCCATCCCTTCTAGTCATTCCAGTTAGAAAACTTAACTATAAAGAATATAACTGAAAAAAAAAAAAAAAAAGATAAACACCAATTGAACTACTCAATAAACATTTACATACAGAATCTAGTGCAAAATAATCATTTAGTAAGCATGGTAAGAGTAATGGAGTCGATCCATCATTATAACAAGCAATGTCTGAACTTTTAAAAAGTTCTCTTGCTTTTGAACAGTGAATCAGTAAGTGATTGACACTAATAGGTTCACCACATACACATTTAATATTAGTACAATACTTTGTTTTAAATGAATTTAAACGTATCCTATGGATTAGACTTTTGACCTCTCTGGACGAGAATATGACATGCTTGTATGACTTTTTCCCATTGCCTTTATCATTTTGTTTAATACAGTTATGATAATACTGATTGTCTGAGTTCTTCAATAACTGTTTAACATTATCATGAGATTTTTTGTTTATAATTGAGAAACATTCTGACAGATCTAAAGGAATATTTATGGATTGTGCATCGTTTAGATTCTGAGCTGCCTTTTTTGCAGCTTGGTTCTACCTGTTCATTTGCTGATATTCCACAATGAGAAGGCACCCAACAAAAAGTGACAGTGATGCCTTTCATAGAAAGTAGGTGTATTACATGATTTATTTCCATATCATATCAAGTCGTATGCAAGAGTTGGGTGATTTGATAGCATTTATTGCTGCTTTAGAGTCTGCACATACTAGGACTGACTGTTATTTATAGGAAAATTTAAAAATGAAATCCAATGATTTAAGTATAGCAAGTACTTCAGCGCTGAATATCGACAACGTTTTAACCAAGAAAAAATACCTTTTTAACTTTTAAGCACGGAATTATGAATGCTGCTCTGTGCTTTCGTTTTCTAATACAGAGCCATCTGTGAATATCTTTAAGTGAGTACTGTATTCATTTTCTAAATGAGTGCATACAGACGTTCTCAGAATATTCAGAGAATCTTTTTTTAGTTAAATGTATATAATCTATGTCAAAGATAGCTTTTGACTGTTCCCATTTTGGAATGGGCGAAAACGTTGGTTTTTTGACAACGTTACCTTCATCTATTTTCGCATCCCTTAGAAGATCAGAAGAAAAGGAATAAATAGATTTTGTGGATGAATATGTTGTGCACGTTTTCCAAAGTCCCTCTCCGATTGTAGACATACTTCTTTGGAGCAGGCATTTTTTTGAGAACAACTTTTCAGTATAAATTTTGAAATAGAAGCTTTACGAAAATCTGAGAGAGGTAAAATTCCTGCTTCGCTATTTGTTCCTAAGTTGCATGTATGTGTGGGAACTCCTAAAGCAATTTTGTAAGCTTTACTATCAATACTTTGAAGTTTATGTAAAAGGTGTTTGGGTGCGTTAAAAAATACCTCTTGAGCGTATGATAATCTTGAACGTACAAGGGCAGTTGCTAATATAGTTAAAGTTTTGGTATCTTGCCCCCAAGATTGTTTACTAATACCTTAAGAAATTTTTAAATTTTTTCTGCTTTGTTTAAAATGTGGTCAATATGAATATTCCATGTTAACTTATTACTTAAGGTAACACCAAAGAATTTAACACTTTTAGCATAGTTTAAGGCAATGCCGTCCAAGGTGAAATTTGGAAGATTATCTGGATCATAGCCAGAATTAAAAAGCATCGTATTTGTTGTTGTTGTTTTTCCGGTGAAAGGGAAAGCCCGGTTTCATGTAAAAAATTATTTATTTTATTGAGTTCATGTTGGTATTTAATTTTAATGTAATTTAGTGACCTCTGTGGAGTATTTCTTTTCATTGTCACTTCATCCACTAGCATATATCGTCAGCAAATTGGGCTATCTCTGTATCTGTAGAAAGGCCTTTGGGTAGATCAGAAATTAAAATATTAAACAATATTGGCGAAATTACTGATCCTTGAGGTAAGCCCATTTGTAAAGGTCTTGGATTAGAGTATGTATTTCCAACCCTAGTTTGAATGTAACTACTATCTAGGAAGGTTTTTGATATAATCATACATGTTGCCATGGATACCAATATTCTTTATTTTGTATAAAAGTCGCTTGTGCCATACACGTTCGTATGCTTTTCTGACGTCCAAAAAATGTTGCAAGTATATTTTTTCGACGTGCAAACTGGTGCTTTACATGCGTAGTAAGTTACACTAGATGTTCTATTGTGGATCTGCCTGCCTGGAATGCAGCTTGATTGATTGGTATCATGCTATGTTTAGTACAATGATGAACTAATCTCCTTAACACAATCTTTTCCATTAATTTACATGTATTAGATGTTAAAGCAATTGGACGATAGCTATTGATGTCTTGAAGTGTCTTTCCTTTCTTGTGTGTGTGTGTGTGTGTGTGTGTGTGTGTGTTGTGTGTGTGTGTGTGTGTGTGTGAAACAATCAGTTAGCCATGTAGAGTCCCTACCTTGGTTGTTTTAGACATCTGCCTGTTGGTGTTTGGAGCAGAGTCCTCATCGGATTCAGAAAACTCTATGTCACTGGTTCTGACATCAGAGTCAGAGAACGTCAGGTGTTCCTCACTCTCTGGATCTGTGCAGACACAACGCTCATCACTGTCAGTGTCCGTGTTTCCTCTAAACGTCATTTCAAGTACACTGATACAGGAATAAAACATGTTAGGGCTGAACAGTGTGAAGAGACTCCAATGGATTCCCTCATCATCAATACATCATCATCATTCAAGGAGATGCAGGGGTGGGGTATGGTGTGGACTGACGGGTTCACTCTCTGTGCATACACATTTTGCTCTCACACAGCTGCCTTGCTGACTGAGAGGTCCCCGAGTCCCTCAGGTCCGATGCTGTCCTGTTGTCTTCATTCTTCATCCATCCCTCACACATGTGGACAGATTCTCAGTTTCTCGTCGACTCAGGAGGCAGAAAACCCTCTTCTCTGGATGCGATGTCTTCTGGTTCGGACTCTAACTCGTCTTATTTTCACGCGCGCGTGCACACACATTCCCCCCTCCCCCATAAAGGCTGGAACAAACGTTTAAAGACAAAAAAATCTCACCTAACCTACAACGGTGGTTGTGAATATGTCACAAATCCCTTCGCAATTTATTCCAGAACAGCCAATGGGTTTGCTATTTATCAACCACACACATCACAAAGAGTGGAATCCATGCGCTGAAGTCAAAACACTTCAAGTAACTTGTATTTGTGGTTGTGAAGGCACCACTCCCTTTTGTCCCTGTCGTGATTCCGATTTGTATGTTATCCCCATTGTTCCTACGTATTGTTCTCAAAAATCCTTTGTCCCTCCATAGGCCCTCTATCTATCCAAGATCAAAATACTGTTTGTTCCTTTCCACACGCCGAACTCACGGGCCCCTTATTTCCTCTATCAACAGCCCCTGACAGAAAGTCATCCAACGATGTCCGTGGAAAGCGAGTGACTTTCTCTATCCCTATTGTCCAGCTCGAGTTGGTACTCGCCACTAACAGCTGTGGTTGGTAAACTGAGACGTAGGCCACCAGCATCTGGAGTTCTGCTGGATGTCTATTTTGGTCCCAGCTTTAAGCAGCGTCAAAGTGCCAACAGTGGCTGCCACAGATATGACGCACAGGTACATTCCTCTTTCAGAAATGCTAGCTTGTGACACACTTGGCCAATACCTAGATATGCAAATTTGCTCCCCAGTTTACACTCAAACTGTAAGATCTGGCTCTGTTTACACCTGTGGTATTGGGGCTGAAACACTTGAAGAAGCAAAGGTAACTAGTCCCGAACATTGGCAAGTTACCCTTAACTTGTTAAAGAGGTGGACGGGGGGGGGGGGGGAGCATTCACTCGACTCGTTATGAACAGTTTCTAATAAAATGAATTCCTGTTTTTAAATGAAACTGTTCCACTCAGAGGCTCTACCTCGTACTCAAATATCTAAAATGAGGTCTACATGACAGAACCATCCTTAGTAGTAATAAAAAAGACAAACGTTAGATTCTCGCTTTTCATTAGTTTACATGTACTTATCGTCACAATGTGCTCCTACCATGCCACGAAACATGGGCATGCAGTAAACCTAATGTTTACAGAAAAATTGTAGGAGTAAAACCGCGCTCTGGGAATTCAATTGAATCGCGCATCCCATACTTCACAAAAAATAACTAACTATTCAAAACAACAACAACAAAACCATAGCAAAAGTATGCCTACAATGTCCACCTTTTTTTTTAATTAAGGAGTTACTATTGTTTTAATTCGTCCCATTAGCTGTTCATGATCTTTACAGTTTGTGTTTCAGAGCTACAGTGTCTTGGGGGAAAAAAACACACTGGTATTCGTCCATTATTTGTTCATCGTTACTATTGTTAGCGATGCTTTCAGGCCCCAAAAAAGCTGATGCTTATACACACCTGGTTGAGTGATGGATTTTTTATTTCCCTTGTGCTCTTCCTCTCGTATAATGCCCAGCTCCTTGCCGTACTCTCTGCCGTACCACACCAGGATCTCTGTGCCAGGCTGTCAAACAGCAACACGTACTCATTACGAGAGTCACAAAACAATGTGTGTTTTTTTTCTTAAAATCTATTTTTTCCGTTTAAAACAGATGTCCGTTGTTTTCTGGCTGTTACACAGCACAGTGATAACAATCTGCACTTTACTACACGACTGACACCGTGATCTGTTTTTCGCTCTGTCTTTTTGTTCAAAACAGACCTCCGTGTTATTATACCGTGTGACAGCACAGTGACAACAATCTGTAATTAGTATATCACTCGCCTTCACCCTGCCTTTCTGTTCAAACAGACCTCTGTGTTATACTGTGGCATAGCACAGTGACAACAATCTGTAATTAGTATATTACTCGCATAGCAACGGGCCTTCAACCTGTCTGTTAAGATAGATCTCTGTGTCAGATTGTTATACAGACATAGCACAGACATACTCGGGGAAGATTTGTCTGAAATTCAGTGTTCAAGGACTGGGATGAAATGGTTTCAAATCCCATTAGAGGCACGCCACTGTGTGATGTGTTGGTCCCCGTTAGTTCCTTCCGATACTGACATGAGCTGTTGGTTCAAACTGGACGGCTGGGTCCATACAATATGTTTAGAAATGGCTCTATGTTCTAGCCTTGGCACTGTAAGTGCATGTTCTAGTATTACCACCCTAAAAGCGGGACGTATTATTTATATCTATATGTGTATATATATATATATATATATATATATATATATATATATATATATATATATATATAATATATATATCAAGTCAAGTCAAGTCAAGTCAAGTCAAGTCAAGTAAACTTTATTATCTCAATTTGAGAAATTAATTTGTGGTCACACACATTCACAGCAAATAAACAATAATTTAGCCACATTACCCATTTTCTCACATATGACATACATTCATATAGAGGAATTTGGATTTCAATTAAACATCTTCTCGGCTCAATGAAATCAATGGACAGGGGAAATAAAAACTTTGTTTAAATCTGACACTTCTGCATTAACCGATCGATATCTTCGTCCTGACTGAAGAAGGTCATACTGATTTGCAAGAACGTGGGTCTGGTCACACGTAATCTTCTTCGCTTTACAAACAGCACGGCACCTGTATAGCTCACTCAGACTTTTTGTCTCTCACCAACGATTTTTCCTCCCACGTTCACCACTTTCTCAAGCACATTTCTGCTCTTCACAGTCAACCCACCATACCAACACATATAAATGAGAAAGTTAGAACAGATTCCAAGAAGCATGAATAAAATGTCCGAAGAATGTCAGTATTCACATGAAATGATCGCAGCTTGCGAAGACAATATAATCTGGTTTGACATTTTTTATGGACATACTCAACATGGGATTTAAAATTCAGCTTATTATCTATAAAAGTTCCTAAATATATTTGTATGATTCAACACGTTCTACTTCAGCACCTTTGATAAAAAGTGGTGGTACAGCTTTTGGATTCTTTCTAAAATCAATCAACATTTCTTTCGTTTTTGTTACATTCAGATCAAGATAGTTATGATCGCACCAGTCAACAAATCTTTGAACCTCCTTGAAGTAAACAGAATCAGAGTTGGAAAGATCCACAAGTGCCGAGTCATCTGAATATTTAATGTACAAAGTTGAATCACTTCCTGAACAATCATTTGTGTACAGAGTAAAAAGCAAAAAGCACTGGTGATAAAACAGTACCCTGGGTGCGCCAGTTGAAATGACTCTGGAAGACGAAACAACACTTTGATATCGAACAGACTGTGTCCTCTGTGTAAGAAAATCAATTATCCAAAGAATGAGCTTGTTACCCACATTTATGTTAATGAGTTTCTTTGCCATCAGATGTGGTTGTATGGTGTTGAATGCTGATGAGAAATCAATAAAGAGAATGCGTGCAAAGGAGGCAGGTTTTTCGAGGTGTGAAAAAAAGCATGATGGAGAAGTGTGAGTGTGGCATCATCTGTTGATCTGTTCTGTTGGTATGCGAACTGAAACGGGTCTTGGTACTGTGTAGTATCTTTTAAAACATAACCGAGGACAATTCTTTCAAGACATTTCATTGCAACAGATGTATATACACATATACATATATACATACACCCTCTTCAATGAGAACAGCGTCTTATAACAGCACTGTTGGCGTAGTTCATGAACTGAAGAACCTTAGTCATCGGTTGTGTGGCCCCCACAACTCACTAAGCATCATCGTTCATTACGACATAAAGAAACCCAAGTCTTCAGTTTTGTGGCCCCAGTGTCTCACTGTACCATCGTCATCATAAAACAGAAAAACCCCATGTCTTGTTCCTGTGACCTGCACAATAATCTTGATTCTGAGGTGATCTTTGTTTTTTACTGAGACAAAATGCAGACAGACACAACAAAAGGAGAGAAAAAGCATCGTGGGTTTAGCGGACCATGCAAAAAAACTGACAAGTGAATTATCGACCTGACATCACAAATTAATGACATGAAAATGCACAACACACAATACTCCTCTGATGCCAGTCAGCATAAATAACCATTGCAAAGCATATCTGTGTCTTTTTGTCTTCGTAGTTTTAACCCGTGTGTCTTTGTGGTTTTCATCGTCACCATCTGTGTCTTCGTGGTTTCCCTTTGTCACCATAGTTTTCATCGTCACCATATGTGTCTTCGTGGTTTCCATTGTCACCATAGTTTTCATCATTACCCTATCTGTGTCTTCGTGGTTGTCATCGTCACCCTAGCTACGTCTGCAAATTTCAATGCCCGCTCTATCTGTGTCTTTTGTGGTTTTAATTGCCAACCATACGTGTCTTTTCGGACATTGATTACTTTACCAATTTTGAGGTTATCAATGTCCACTCTATCTGTGTCTCTGTGGTTTGTTCTGTTCTTCATACCTGTCTTCGTGGTTTTCAATACAAACCATATCTGTGTCTTGGGAGTTTTTTTTTTTCTTATAGCCCATCATATCTGTGTGTTTGTGGTTTTCATAGTTCGCCATTCCTGTGTCTTTGTGATTTTCATTGCCCACCATACTTGTGTCTTTGTTGTTTTATGTGTTCGCCATAGCTGTGTCTTTGTCACCTTTACTCTACACCATACCTGTAGTTTTGAAGATTTCATTGCCCACCATGTCTTGAACGTTTCGAGCCAAAGGAAAGGACAAAGAGGTTGCCTTCTCCGTGGACCCAATACTTTATACACAGATTCAACGCCCACTTTGTGCTGAAGAGATCAAGCTCAGTGACAAACTCGTCCATTTTCATTGTCCTATTTGTTTGTGTCTTGTCTGAAGAAGACTTTATGAGGTCCAAACGCGCCGTGTTTTGTCTTGTGACTCGTTTGCTCACGTTTCTCTTGGCGGTTCGCTAACATTGCTTAAAGATTTGTACACGTGGCTCAGCGACTTGGTGAGGACTGCCATCAGCATGAGGTTCAGGTGGTGATGTACTGCACCTCGACAATAACAGAAGATATGTCCGAAAACGAACAGAAAAAAATCCAGCCAGTGTGAAGGTAATACAGCAATTCCAGTGACAGGAGGATGAAGATGGGGCGGACACAATGGACGTGGTTATATGTAGGGAATGGCATGACCAGTGCCCACTGGCCCCGATGCTACTGATAGAACATGTAAGTTGAGGTAGACAACAATCTAAGGCCTAACACGCGTACAAAAGTGAATCAGAATGCGAGACAAGAGTTTGTATTTGCACAAAAATATTGTGACAGAATATTCATAGTTCATTTTTTCCATCGATCATGCCTTTACATTCGTAAAGCATTCTTCTAGAATTAAGCTGCTTCAACTTAACTATGTGGCTGAGAAAAACCCCTCGATGCAATTCATGTATCTTATAACCCAGTGCAATGCAGAATGACGCAGAAGAGAATTTAATGCACACAACTAGTGTCAAATGTTGACACGATTGCCTTGTTCAGGGATACATGCTTTGATTGCAAATAAACTGGAAAATGTCTATTTTACCGTTTTCTTGCCCCTTATACACTTAAAATACATAAAGCTGGTTAAAAGAGACCTAGATGGAGCGGACAGCTGAACAAAAGCAGTCTGTATGGAGCTGACGGTTGGATAGGAGGACTTCTACATGGTGTGGTCAGCTGATTAGGAGAGCTCTAGCTGATCAGGAGTGTCATAGATGGAACCGACAGCTGGCTCATTAAGAGTGTCCTGGATAGAGTAGACAGCTGATTAGGAGAGTCATAGATGGGGCCAACAGCTGATTAAGTGGGTCCTAGATGGAGCCGACAGCTGATTAAGAGAGTCCTAGATGGAGCCGACAGCTGATTAGGAGAGTACTAGACGGGGCCGACAGCTGAATAAGAGAGTCCTAGATGGAACCGACAGCTGATTAGGAGAGTCCTAGATGGGGCCAACAGGTGATTAAGGGAGTCCTAGATGGAGCCGACACCTGATTTGGAGTGTCCTAGATGGAGCCGACACCTCATTAAGAGAGTCCTAGATGAAGGCGACACTTGATTAAGAGAGTCCTAGATGATGAGGGCGACAGCTGATTAAAAGAGTCCTAGATGGAGCCGACAGCTGATTAAGAGGGGGTGCTAGATGGAGCCGACAGCTGATTAAGAGAGTCCCAGATGGAGAAGTCAGCTGATTAAGAGAGTCCTAGATGGAGCCGACAGCTGATTAAGGGAGTCCTAGATGGAGCGGACAGCTGATTAAGAGAGTCCTAGATGGAGCCGACAGCTGATTAAGAGAGTCCTAGATGGAGCGGACAGCTGATTAAGAGAGTCCTAGATGGCGCCGATAGCTGATTAAGAGAGTCCTAGATGACGCCGCCAGCTGATTAAGAGAGTCCTAGATGGCGCCGACAGCTGATTACGAGAGTCCTAGATGACGCTGCCAGCTGATTAAGAGGGTCCTAGATGGCGCCGACAGCTGATTAAGGGAGTCCTAGATGGCGCCGCCAGCTGATTAAGAGAGTCCTAGATGGCGCCGACAGCTGATTAAGGGAGTCCTAGATGGGGCCGACAGCTGATTAAGGGAGTCCTAGATGGGGCCGACAGCTGATTAAGGGAGTCCTAGATGGCGCCGACAGCTGATTAAGAGAGTCCTAGATGGGGCCGACAGCTGATTAAGAAAGTCCTAGATGGGGCCGACAGCTGATTAAGAGAGTCCTAGATGGAGCCGACAGCTGATTAAGGGAGTCCTAGATGGAGCCGACACTTTGATTTAAGAGTCCTAGAATGAGCCGACAGCAGGTGACAATTTCATTTCAAACTCTGCTGAAGACATTTTGTTCATGAAAAATGACATCCAGAATCGTCATCTCTCCTTGTACATTATCTCTCTCTCTCTCTCTCTCTCTCTCTCTCTCTCTATATATATATATATATATATATATATATATATATATATATATCAATATAAAAACGACGTCACATTTTCTTTTTTTTTTTCCTGTAGATTCACCTTCCACCACACCCTGTACCCATCCCCCACTACATCTTGCAGAGTCCACCTTCACAACACCCTGCAGAGTCCAACCTCCACTGTACCCTGCAGAGTCCACCATTCAATACACCCTGGATAATCCACCTTCCACTGCACATTGTGGAGTCCACCCTTCACTCCATACTGCAGAGTCTACCTTTTCACTGCACCCCGACGAGTCCACCTTCCACTTTATTTTTTTTTTTTCAGATTCTACCACATATATACCATCTGTTTTCTTACCTACGTTGTGTTCTTGTTGTGCACTGTCTGTTTTTTTTTTAATGTGTTGATATTATACATGCTATTAGCAGCCCGTTTCAATGCACGTTTAGCCCGCTGTGTCGGTAGTTATCAGAGTAAAATGATACACTAATACACCATACGCATCAGCCACCTGCTAGTCATGATGTTCTGTACTAGACCTCTCACCCTTTATGACTATCACTACAACACAAATGACAACACACATATATTTAAAGCCTGCATTTCACATTCAAGTCTATAGCAGACTTCTCTACAATGCTGATGTTCCTTACAATACAATCAAAAGCAATTACACACACATTTTCTACCTGTATGTCACAGTGAGCTCTATAGTAGACCTCTCCACAGTTCTGGTAGGCTGTCACGTTCTGCTCAGACCTGGTCCTGGCACAGTTCACGTATCTCATCCAGTTGGCCGTCTTGCAATCTTTGGCATCCACAAAGTAGCTATACCCTTCGTCTGTGCAAATCTGGAGACAAACAACATTATCTGTTTAAGAGAGTTTCTTCTCCCAAGCTACCTTTAACTGGACATGTACCATGACTCACTGGTCCTCTGACGGCACAGTCGGGGTTTCTCATTTAAACCACAAGGCCATTTGGTCAAGGAGAGCAAACCAAAGCAGCGGCAAGAAACCCAAACTTGTGCAGCCTTTGACTTTTCGGGAACCTCTTTGAGCAGATGATGGATATGGGTGCAGAGTTCTAACGACTAGTAAGGGTAGGCCCGCATTGGCCTGTCTGAAAGAACATTGAATTTGGCACATAAGAAAGCACGACCCTAAGACTAAGTGGCCACAGTATAATTTCTTTCCATATTGTCTTTTATTTTTTGCCCAAAGTCGTCTGAAACAAAGGACAGATGCAATAAAACAAAGACGGTATACAACAGAACCAAGGGCATTATCTGAACGGAATGAAATCCGACCTACATATACCAGCATACATCCAAGCCAGCTCTTCATCTTATGAGTTGTACACATAATTGTAGTAGGAGGAGGTAAAGTAGTAACAATAAGTCGCCATAACCACCTGCCTGCCAGCAATACCCCGAGGAGTGAGCGATGTCTGGGTCAGTCACACGACGTCCCTGGTAAGGGCCAAAGCGACTACGTGTGGGGAAGAACTGGGTGGCAAACACTCCCAGTCCGGCGTTGGGGATGGAAGAGTCCCTGACCTCCAGGCCTGGGGGCAGAGTCTTCAGGGATCTCTGGGGGTCACCACGCTTCTTTGCCGGAACCTGGATGCGTATTGTAATAATATGAATTGACAATTTCTGTGTGCAATGCATGTCCCCTTTTTTTCAAAGGCTTACTTACTTAGGCTTAGATACTCCCGCGTCTTGCGACGCATGAGGCAGTCAAGGCGCTCCACTGTGCACGGTCCTCAGCCAGTTTGCTAGTGTCACTCCATCCTCTCTCTCTCTCTCTCTCTCGCCAGCTCATCCTGGGTCGTCCTATTTCTCTCTGGCCTGCTGGGGTCCATTTAACGGCCTGGTGTGCAGGTCTTGAAGAGGGTACTCTCAAGACATAATCCAGTCAGTGAAGGCGCCGTCTGCAGACGATGGTTGTCACGGGGAGCTGTTTGGACCTCTCCCTGACGTCTTCATTTGGTATAAACATTTGAAAGACCTAAACATTTTTATATAACATTTTGAAAAGATGATTAGCAAAGATATTTTATAACAAAATTCGGTAAGACATTTTCATGTCTGGGAAGAAGATTCATACTTTACTACAAGAACGAGTGCGGTGCTTGCATAAAGATAAACTAATTCAGCCTTGACAATGCGCATTGTATTACAACTAGGCACAGTGAACACTATTTAAAAGTACAGACCATAATGGAGTTGCATATCATGTGACATATAACAGAAAGTGCTCAAAACTTACAGCGCTGTTCTAATAATACAAAACACAGTAGACGGAGTGGACACTTTTAGGGCTGTTCTAATAAAACAAAACACAGTAGACAGAGTGGACACTTACAGGGCTGTTCTAATAATACAAAACACAGTAGACGGAGTGCGCACTTACAGGGGCGTCTTAAAAGTAAAAAACATAACAGGCAGTGTCAAAGAATAATAAAGTTGTGCTAATAGTCAATGCATAAGAGACGATGTGGAAGACTTATAGGGGAATCGTAAGACAACGCACGAAAGAGCGTTGAAGACTTACAGCAATATCCTAATGGTACAGCAGTTAACACAGCGCTGAAGACTTAATGGCTTTCCCAATAATATAACGCCTAAGAGACAGCATGTAGGACTTACAGGGCCCCGCGTATAGTTCAACGCATAAAAGACAATGTTAAAAACTTACAGGGGTACCCAACAAAACAATAACTGACAGGCAATGCTAGAGACTCATAGGGGAACCCAAACAGTTAAAAAAGATAACAGACAGTTGAGGATTTATGGGGTATCCTACCAGTACAAAATGTAACAGACAGAGTTGAAGATTTACTGGTTGTCCAAACAGTGCGAAAAGACAAATCTGAAGACTCACTGCATGTCCAAACAGCACAGCAAACAAGAGACACTGTTGAAGACTTACATGTCTTAACATTACAGTACATAACAGTGTTTAAGACTTGCACGGGTGAGCTAACATTACAATGCTTAAGTGTTTAAGACTTACAGGAGTGTCCTCCACCACATGGAAAGGACCATGTTCAGGACAGTCCCCTTGGTACTCTTGGTCACACTCTTCACAGTCTGTCACACACACACACACAAAGTTTTAATCTCAATCTGCATGACATTAACTGTTATTTACAGTCTGTAACGTCAATGAAACACCCATACAACCTAGTCTGATGCTATGACCAATGTCTACAAATTTGTTAAATTACAAAAACATGTCTGGTTCACAGGAAAACATGTTTACCGTTGGTCAGTAAGTAACGCTCAAAGCCGGTTCACTCACGCAATAACTCTGATTAACACATGAAACGCCATTTTTCAAGTTATCGTAAATTTCATACTTCTTGTATTACTGAAACACCTTTGATCAATTTAAGTACAAACGAATTTAAGTAATTTTCAAATGTGTTTAAGGAAACTCACATTTTCTGCACGAAGTGAATATTTGTATGATTAATGAAATTTATGTATTTTAGAAAGATCTGAGTTGTTTTAAAATAGTCGAGTTTTCTAGTCAGATCATAAAGCGAAGACAGAGTATTCAAACACATTTTGTAATGGCATATTTATCGGAGTACACGAACTATTCAAACGTACAAAACTACCAACACAAAAAAAGCCAACAATTTGACCTGTACTTATCCCCATCTTCCGCCTCCCCAACATTCTGGAGAGAGAGAGAGAGAGAGAGAGAGAGAGAGAGAGAGAGGAGAGAGAGAGAGAGAGAGAGAGAGAGAGATGGAGCACAGTATGAAGCAGGGTAAGAAGATGGACAATGATGCATTTAGTCTGCTTCTCTCTGTGGTCAGATGTTGCCTGGCCCCTCTTCAACTAGTTATCTTTACATTACGTTGTTCTTCGACCTGTATGCATTGTAACTTAAGTATGTGTGATTAAGTATTTACACGTAAAGACATCATTCAATAACTGCCACAGTTATAAGTGAAACAATCCATAGGACAAAACATACATATAAACTCATCATCGTTGGGGACTTCGAGTTTCATGTAGTTGACGTCTTTTCTCTTCCTGAAGGTGTACACTCGTCGTTCTTCTGTTGCTTTATCCTGCTTTTGTGTCCCCTTTCTTTTCCCTTTCCTGCTGTCTTTCTGTTCACATGCAAAATTGGGGGACACCAGTTAACAATGAGACTTACTGGTACTTATGGGTCGATAAATAGTTAAACGATATATTGTATTCAACAGACCCACAAACACGCATACACACACACACACACACACACACACACACACACACACACACACACACAAACGGGCGCGCGCGCTTGAGTTTTATATGGACTGCAGTTTGAATCAACTTAATTATGCGGCACAAGTACAGTTGTAAGTGAAAAAAAAAGGTAATATGACCAACGTTAGAATGAACAAATGTTAGAAAACGACTACACACAATTACTATAACCAAAAGGACACACCAAAAAACCCAACCCAAAACAACACAAACAAAAACTACCAAATCAAAACGAACAGAACAGCCAAATACCGCTGAGGGTTGGTTTGCAGCACGTGCTGATGTCACTGCAGCTGAGGGAGGGCGATAGGGAGGACGCCATCCTTTAGGTCCTTAATGACGTCAGTGAAGACAGACGGGAACATGACGTGAAATAAAGAAGTAACCAATCGATGATGAGAAACGTGGAAAAGTACTGTACAGGAAGAAAGGCAGACTGAAAGTAATAAATATACGACACGATGATTACAATGCAAATGAATTAATGCAGGTTCTTTTCTTCCATACTGGCGCGCGAAAATGAAGGACAAGACTGCAAAATATCAACGGGTCATTGCAGCGTTTTCGTCCTGCTGTCATTTTATTTCTTTGCCTTTTGCCATCGCAGCACATCTTCAGTCAGACGTTTCTTGAATCAATGTCCCATGGGGTCTTACTATGGAAACAATAAACTGCCATGCAAATTCTTCAAATGCGCACAAATGCATACAGAGGCCTACATGGGCCGCACATGTCAACCTTACCACGCTCATGTGCGCATGATTGCACGCACAAACATTAAGACGTATACACAAATGTTCAGACAATTACATATCTACATACATGCATGCACACATTTGTTCGTTCGTACACAAGTGCACTGGCAATGATTTGGCAGACAGAACAGGGAAAAGAGGAACAAAAAAGTTTAAACGAATCAATAGAATTACCGGTATATGTTCAGTTACATTTCTGGAATGCATTTGGCTCATGCAAAAAGTATATAGGAATGTGTGTGTGTGTGTGTGTGTGGGTGTGTGTGAGAGAGAGAGAGAGAGAGAGAGAGAGAGAGAGAGAGAGAGAGAGAGAGAGAGAGAGACAGACAGACAGACAGACAGAAATATACGTGCGTTTGTGTTTGCGAGGTATGTATGTGTGATTGTGTAGTTGCGTGTGTGCGTGAATATATATATATATATATATATATATATATATATATATATATATATATATATATATATATATATCACAAATAACATTAGAGAGCCAGTAAAAACTCTAAAAATGCTCAACCAAAGAGGGAGCGACATAAGTTTTAAAAATATGATTAAAAAGGAGATTAAAACCGACAAATCTGTTTCGAGCAATGGCTCTCGTCAGGGGGTACACTCTGGGCACGCCACCGGTGTTATATAGTGTGTGTGTGTGCAAGCGTGAGTTCTGCATGTATACATGCAGAACTCACGCTTGCACACACACACTATATATAACACCGGTGGCGTGCCCAGAGTGTACCCCCTGACGAGAACCATTGCTCGAAACAGATTTGTCGGTTTTAATCTCCTTTTTAATCATATTTTTAAAACTATATATATATATATATATATATATATATATATATATATATATATATGTATGTATATGTGTATATATATATATATATATATATATGTGTGTGTGTGTGTGTGTGTGTGTGTGTGTGTGTGTGAGAGAGTTGTAAACTAAATAAAAGTTGCTTTGAGCTTATTTGCATTTTGCCTTGTTTTGAGTAAATCTGCGGTCAGTGTCGGTTTCTTCTTACCTGCTTTACGTTTGGGTTTAGGAGTCCAGTCCTCATCCGAGTCCAGTTCCACGGGGTCCTTTACCGTGTGTTTCGGCAGTCCCCGTCTGGGCTTCATGAACTCAGGCTTCAATGCTGGCAGCCCTGCATCAGCAAGACACACTGTCCACATTCACTTCACCTGACTGGCGATCATTCTCCGTATTCCCTTCACTTCACTGATCAGCAAGACGCACTGTCCACATTCACTTCACCTGACTGGCGATCATTCTCCGTATTCCCTTCACTTCATTGATCAGTTCCACAGAGTATTTTTGAAACAAGCAGCACGTATTGAAAGGCATGCACGCACACTCTGCGACTGAAATTAAATGCCAGTGTAGAACAACTACACTGAAAACGCAACCCCCCCCCCCCCCCCCAAAAAAAAAAAAAACACACACAGACACACACACGCTTTTCCCCCCCTCGTCTCAGTACCATAAAGGCGAAAATATCCTAACAAAAACAACCAACCAACCGACAAATACATATGCTGGAACCATTTCTAATTTTAATGTTCATGAAGTATAAAACAAGGTATAGTGCGATATACTCTAGAATTCACTGCTTTTCCATTTAGTTCATGCCTCTTCCTTCCCGACTTTCAAGTCTGCACTTAAAACGTATTACTAAATTACTACATGTCACTTGCACACTTTGCTTGTGTAGAAATGAGCAGTTCACCATGTTATAATATGTGTGTTTATGTATGCGACATTATGTTACAGTGTGTGTGTGTGTGTGGGGGGGGGGGGGGGCGCGCGCGCGCGTGTGTGTGTATGTTGTTTATAACTAATGAAAACAGAATTGTGTGTATGTGTGTGTGTGCGCGTGTGTGTGCTGTGTGCGTGCGTGTGTACGTGCGAGTGTGTGTGTGCGTGCGTGCGTGTGTGTGTGTGTGTGTGTGTGTGTGTGTGTGTGTGTGTGTGTGTGTGTGTGTGTGTGTGTGTTTGCGTGCGTGCGCGTGTGCGTGCGTGCGAGCGTGCGTGTGTCCTGCTTATATTTTTAGATGTTGAATTGTTAAACCCTGTAAAGCGTCCTGTTGCCTACGTTCTTAAGATCGGCGCTATAGAAATTGTCCTCACTGTTATTATTATTATATGAAATTTAAATAAAAATAACCTATCACTCCCAGAAGTTTGATCAAAGACTATTTTAACAAAAGTTATGATAAAAAAAATAATGATTTTCTACGTCCAATTACTTACATTTCACTGGAACCATAAAAAACAGTAACTTTCATGTAGACACATAATTATACTTTTATCGACACATGTGTGACACCTTACTGCCGGAACGAATATAACTTTCAATATACTTGTCATCAGTGTTCTCAGGTTCACATGTCTGATCATTCAAAAACTTATCTTCTACATTGTGTAGATATTCCAAGCTTGGTGATTCACCTTTTTTTAATCAACTTTTTTTTTTTACTCTTAGGCTTAGATTTCCTTATCATATTGTCATTATCTGAAATTACAAAACAGCTAATCCAACGGAAGCATTATTTCATTGCTAAGATTATGACATATTACAGATAAATCCACTGCCTGTAGTGTCATTCAATGTTCGGAAACTATGCAATATTACAAAGAAACCCATCATTTCATTACTCAGACATCCGACGTTACAAAAGAACTTACCAAACTGCAACATCATTTCATAGTTCAGACGCAGGTTCTTGAAATGCTTCTTCTCTAAATCGCACATATTTTTGTATTCGTCCCTTGGAAAAGAATTCTTCGATGGAAACGTCAATGCTCATTTTGCTGAAATCCATCTTTCCCTGCAACACAAAACATCGCGCATTATCAGAATCACTATTCTTGGCAGGCCCAGTACGTTTTGCTTCCATTGGGAAACCACCCACATAAAAGCTGGTTCATGCGCTTTTCACTGAAGAACGTTCTTTTTTGTTTCCACACTTGTCAAATATCAACCAGAGTGACCTTGGACATACCGAGCAGAATTGTGTTCTTTCACTTTTTTGGAATCATGTACGTTTGCACGATGGCATGAATGCACAGGACTCCCGTCAGTGTTTCCAATCAATATAATATATAGAGGGCCATTATAGTTATACACCTGTGATCTAAACTTTGTGGGTCATTCTCTAATTTCAGGTGTGAACAGATTAGGGGGAACGGGGAAGGAGGGGGAGGGGGGGGGGGGGGGGGGGGGGGGGGGGCTTCATATTTGCTGGTTCATTCGACCGTGTCCTTGTGAACCACTGTAGAACCAACATTTTGATACGGGAGAGCGTGTGCTCCTTTATGACCTGAGAATGGAAATAACTGGCTTCTTTCAGAGGTCCGATGACCCTTCAGAACTTGGAGTGTCAGGTGAGTGCTTAAAGGAAGCAGTCTTGATGAAGCTTCAAAAGGTGATAATGAGATTAAACGTTTCTTAATCGTTTCACAGAAGTTAACAAGGCTGCTTATTTCCTCTCTGTTCCGATATGTTACACGACCAAAATTCATCCTGTCCTTAGCCACGGAGAGAAATGTGCCATGTCGACATTGCTACGCCTATACATGGCACTCTGCCATCTCCGGCATGGAACAACTTAACACTAATAACAGGGCTGCATACCTTCGAATATTTTGACTAACCAGTCGGACTACTGATGAAAACATTCCATAAACTCACCAAAGTTTTGACTAGCCCCGATATTTGAAACCTATCACCATCGAAGTCAAAAGCAAGCTCGAGTCCATTGTGCCAATCTGTTTGTTTCTGCTCTACGAAGTGCTTGCAGCTGTTTCCATTCCCTGCTATTGAAATTTGACAACCCCCCCCCCCCCCCCCTCCCCCCCCTTTCCGAGGAATGATACATACTGTTACAGCTTCGTGTGGAGCCAATGGGAATGACAGAATGGCCGTCCGTTTTGTGATTCAAAGTACAGATTTCAGTGTTCATAAATTTCCGGAGAAATGAATGGGGCAGACAACAGATTATTGAGCCGCCTGTCGGGATATTCAGTCTGGAAATCAACTCACCCATCAGCATCTGCACGTGACCGGGCAACTGAATGTGTCCAGCCCTCACTCCATGAGGTGTACCTTTCCCACCCTCTCTAGCACAGTACTATTTCAGGTCTAACAAAGGTGGATCTTTTCCGCTCTCTCTGGCACAGTTG
>JADBJO010014130.1:0-15000 GCA_016801955.1 Conus betulinus | reverse complement strand
CACTGTACAACAGACGATAAATCGGTTTAAAGGGAGGTCAAAGGCTTATGGGGACAGTGAAACTACAGACGATAGATCAGTGTAAAGGAGGTCAAGGACTTATGGGACAGTGAACTACAGACGATAGATCAGTGTAAAGGGAGGTCAAGGACTTATGGGACAGTGAACTACAGACGATAGATCAGTGTAAAGGGAGGTCAAAGGGCTTATGGGACAGTGAACTACAGACGATAAATCAGTGTAAAGGGAGGTCAAGGGCTTATGGGACAGTGAACTACAGACGATAGATCAGTGTAAAGGGAGGTCAAAGGCTTATGGAACAGTGAAACTACAGACGATAGATCAGTATAAAGGGAGGGCTTATGGGACAGTGAACTACAGACGATAGATCAGTGTAAAGGGAGGTCAAGGGCTTATGGGACAGTGAACTACAGACGATAAATCAGTGTAAAGGAGGAGGATGTGGTTATAGGACACTGTACAACAGACGATAAATCAGTGCCAAAGGAGGTAATGGGGGGGGGGGGGGGAACAGTAACAATGTGCGTATTTTTGTCCAATACAAGTAAAACAGTCATGTTCACGTGCTTCTGTTTGTTCTCACTGAGGTCAAGAAACCGTAGATTTGACAAATTGATAGTTGACATTACGGAGCAAGCACACAAGATGAACAAGATAGGCAAGCTGGCTGACATCAGACAGTGTCATTCCAGAACTGGTTCCATCCAAGCAGCGAATGTATGGAAACCGTGTTGTGGAGAATGGCTGTGGACAGATGAACGTGTGACCTTGACACAGACAGTCCCTAGGACAATGTGTGTCACATACTGTCTCATCATCATGCATTGGACATTGAGGCCAGCCATCACACAGGTGGTCAGTGTGTAGACAGGCTTTGGATGCTCTGCACATGAAAAGTCCCGGACACTTCATATCTTCACAACTGTCTTCAACTTTACTGTCCAAACAGTCAAAGATTCCGTGGCACCGTGTGTAGACAGGTAGACAGTCACTGACGTCACTAGACAACGGTACTGGGTGTCTGGACAGGACTCGTTGATCTTCATTGGGAGTTGAACTGAACTTCCTGACGCCATCCAACCCGATCAGAGCAGGGGAAGGACAGTGTGGGTACTGGGCCATGATTTCTCTGTATGAGCTGCAGCTCTGTTCATCCGACTGATCATGGCAGGGATATATTTGATCACATACCTTAGAGTATGAAACACATTCGCTGTTGATACACGTGAAACATTCTAATGCAAGTAGGGTACAGTGATTCATCACCACTCTCTGGGCAGTCGCTGATGAAATTGCACGCTAGACAGTATGACAATGTAGTAACGTCATCATCGCATGTATATGTGGAAAATGAACATGACGTGCTCATCTGTTGTGTTTGACTGGCTGTCGTGGGACACGTGACCATGAAAATGACTTGATGTGTGCTCTCGGCTCAACAACTGATGAGAGCCACACAGAAGAAACGTATACGTCACATGACCACCAAGGCACGACGTCGTAAGTTGTTGTTGCCGAATCAACACACAAACTGCGTATTGTTTAATAAAACAGGCGTCATATAAAGCAACTGTTCACCAGTCTCCTTTGTTGTGAATGCACAGACTGTGGCGCTCAGTTCCCTCTCTTAGGGCAAGTAGGCCTTCACATAGATGAGTTGTATATGCCGTATAAAATTCATGGTCAGTGTGATAACAAGTAGTTCCTGTCTACCAGTTGTAGGACAGACCAGTCTCGGGAAAGAGTGTGATAAAGCGCATACACACACACACACACACACACACACACACACAAACACAACACACACACACACACACACACACACGCACACACACACACACACACAGATGCATGTATACTCATGCAAGGTATGCATACACACACACACACACACACACACACACACACACACACACACACACACATACACACACACACTCACACACACACACGCACACAAACAGGCACGCACATAAGCAGGCATGCATACACACGCCTTTAGACGGACATATACACACAAAGGAATGAACACACACACACACACATACGCGCGCGCGCGCGCGCGCGCGCGCGCACGCACACGCACACACACGCACACACACACACACACACACACACACACACACACGTGCGTATGCGCGCCCACGCGCACTCACCCAGACAGACACATGCATACATACACATGTATGCTCATGCACACATACACATGTATGCTCATGCACAAATATGCATCAACTCAAAACACACACACACACACACACACACACACACACACACGCATACACACATAGAGGCGCATGCGCACACACACGCACACACACACACACACACACACACACACTTGTACACCTGGAAGCACACACATGCACACAGAAGGACACCCACACACACACACACACACACACACACACACACACACACACACACACACTCACACACACCACAAACATTCAGACAGATATTCAGTCACGTCCTTCTCTTTTTCTGCTACCCCCTGGTCTCCTTTAAATCCCCACCCCTCCCCACCCACTCCATCCCCCACTGTCCCCACACCATGGTCTATTGTTGAAGTGGCTATGGAGCCACGTTGTTCGCTGTCTGCTTCGTTTGTCAACGAAATGCAGAGCACCACCCTGGCTCTCACAAAGACGTTTTGAAATAGAGATGGAAGTATGCACCTGAGGGATGTGTCAACAGCATGCCAATCAGCATGTGGTGGAGAGGGTCACGTGATTATCGCCAAGTGGAGGGGATGGACAAGGCGTGAGTGGATGGGGGGAGGTGAAGAGAGATTCATACCTGGTGGAAGGAGGATGGAGGGGGCTGATACTACGTGTTTACTTCACTCTTTCCATTGTTCCTTCAGGGTTTCTCTCCTGAACAGGCGGGAAATGATTTTAGATGGACAGGCGGACACACACACACACACACACACATGCATGGGAATGTTTCATTCCATTGAAAGCAATTCCGTAACAACAAGAACAAGAACAACAACAACGATAATGACAAAGAGAAGAAGAAGAACAAGAACAAGAACAAGAATCATAATGATAGTATTGACAACCACGCTACTACTACTACTACTACTACTACTACTACTGCCAGTCATGATGATGCTGATGATGATGATGATGATGTGATGGTAACGATGATGATGATGATGATGATTATAAAGATACTACTGTTGCCACTACTACTACTGCTACTATTGCAACTATTGCAAAATTCACAATAAAGTTCATTGAGAAAGTAGTATGATGATGCTAATGACGAGGAGGAGGAGGAGGAGAATTATTATGATGATGATGATGATGATGATCATCATCATCATCATCATCATCGTCATCGTCATCATCATCATCACCATCATCTATAACAACATCATGGTCATGATCATGATCATCATTATCATTATCATCATCATGAGAATAGTGAAATGCCGGGCGGCCCACAATTGGGTAGATTTTCATCACGTGACAAAGCACTGCTTTTGACCGTTTTGCCTGGGAATGGTACAAGAACAATCTCTCAACATAATAAAGTCACAAGAACCTGTGTATAAAATTAAATATCGTATGACTGTATCACCGTTGATAAAGCTATCATTATTATGATCATAGCATGACCTACAGATTAATTGCAGTGTGACCATCACAATGCAAGATGTAAGACTGCTGTAGGACAATGCATTGCTGATAGATTAACCACCACTTGATCATAACATTGCTGATAGATTAACCACCACTTGATCATAACATTGCTGATAGATTAACCACCACTTGATCATAACATTGCTGATAGATTAACCACCACTTGTTCATAACATTGCTGATAGATTAACCACCACTTGACCATAGCATTGCTGATAGATTAACCACCACCTGACCATAGCATTGCTGATAGATTAACCACCACCTGACCATAGCATTGCTGATAGATTAACACCACTTGATCATAACATTGCTGATTGATTAACCACCACTTGATCATAACATTGCTGATAGATTAACCACCACTTGACCATAGCATTGCTGATAGATTAACCACCATTTGACGCATAGCATTGCTGATAGATTATCCACCACTTGATCATAGCATTGCTGATAGATTAACCACCACTTGATCATAGCATTGCTGATAGATTAACCACCACTTGATCATAACATTGCTGATAGATTAACCACCACTTGATCATAGCATTGCTGATAAATTAACCATAACAAGATCATAGCATTGCTGATCGATTAATCATTATGTTACCATAGCATTGCAGACTTATTTAATACTATGTGACCATAGAAATGCTGATCAATCAAATGCCGCATGATGCTGACATTGCGACTCATCATCACGTGACCATAGTGTATGATGCTGACATGGCCCGTGGTGAACTCCACAGCCATTTTGTTGGTCCACTTGGAGTGTGCTGCCTGCATCATGGAGGCTACGTCTCCATAAGTCCGCTATGATTCCATTGCTGTTTTCTGCTCCTATGCAGTTCTCTTTGTGGGTGAACGTCGTTCATTGAATGTTCGAATTCTTTCCATAGTCATGTTATGGTTTTACAATTTCGCCAAGGGTTGATCTGCTCGATTTGTTTTCCTCTCTATCAAGGACACTTTCCACTGACATCTCCCACCTGGCTTCAAAGGGCCTTGTATGAACGGCTGGGCTTTCATCCAGCTGAATACGACACCCTTCCCTCCTCAGGCCATCAGCGCCACCCTCATCCCCGCTGTTATTTGTGTTGGAAATGTGCACTGTCATTACCGTGGGGGGGGGGGGGGGGGGGGGGGAGCGGGGAGGAGAGAGAGAAAGAGAGAGAGAGAGGGTGGGGGTTGGGGTCCAAATGGCTACGTCTTGGGATCGTGATTTCAGCCCTGGCAGCTGTTTTGACAAGCTCAGGATATGGAGTAGAATTACCACGACTCATCACTGAGCAGACTGGAGGGCTGCATGCTTAAGTACACAAGTTTGTTAGCATTCTCTCTCTCTCTCTCTCTCTCTCTCTCTCTCTCTCTCTCTCTCTCTCACACACACACACACACACACACACACACACATGATGTGTGCATTCACATATGAATGCACCATCACCCCCTCCCTACACACACACAAAGGTGCATATGCGCATACTCACACACCTACACTGACAGAAAGACAGACAGGCACACACACACACACACACACACACACACACACACACACACACACACACACTGTGTCTGTGTTTTGTGCAGTCTTTCAACAGTTTTCGTATGTTTCAAAAACTCTGCCACGTTGCAGACAAAAAAAAAATGTAGGTTACACGGTTGATTGCACACTGCAGGTCACCCCTGACTCTGTCCGCACGGCCTGCTCTACAGGGGACGTTGACAGGGTATTGTCACTGAGGGACGTTGACATTGACAGGGTATTGTCACTGAGGGACGTTGACATTGACAGGGTATTGTCACTGAGGGACGTTGACATTGACAGGGTATTGTCACTGAGGGACGTTGACATTGACAGGGTATTGTCACTGAGGGACGTTGACATTGACAGGGTATTGTCACTGAGGGACGTTGACATTGACAGGGTATTGTCACTGAGGGACGTTGACGTTGACAGGGTATTGTCACTGAGGGACATTGACATTGACAGGGTATTGTCACTGAGGGACGTTGACATTGACAGGGTATTGTCACTGAGGGACGTTGACATTGACAGGGTATTGTCACTGAGGGACGTTGACATTGACAGGGTATTGTCACTGAGGGACGTTGACATTGACAGGGTATTGTCACTGAGGGACGTTGACATTGACAGGGTATTGTCACTGAGGGACGTTGACATTGACAGGGTATTGTCACTGAGGGACGTTGACATTGACAGGGTATTGTCACTGAGGGACGTTGACATTGACAGGGTATTGTCACTGAGGGACGTTGACATTGACAGGGTATTGTCACTGAGGGACGTTGACATTGACAGGGTATTGTCACTGAGGGACATTGACATTGACAGGGTATTGTCACTGAGGGACGTTGACATTGACAGGGTATTGTCACTGAGGAGACATTGACATTATGACAGGGTATTGTCACTGAGGGACGTTGACATTGACAGGGTATTGTCACTGAGGGACGTTGACATTGACAGGGGTATTGTCACTGAGGGACGTTGACAGGGTATTGTCACTGAGGGACGTTTGACATTGACAGGGTATTGTCACTGAGGGACGTTGACATTGACAGGGTATTGTCACTGAGGGACGTTGACATTGGGTAGGGGTTGTCACTGGGACGTTGACATTGACAGGGTATTGTCACTGAGGGACGTTGACATTGACAGGGTATTGTCACTGAGGGACGTTGACATTGACAGGGTATTGTCACTGAGGGACGTTGACATTGACAGGGTATTGTCACTGAGGGACGTTGACACTGACAGACATGGGGTATTGTCACTGAGGGACGTTGACATTGACAGGGTATTGTCACTGGGGACGTTGACATGACATTGTCACTGAGGGACGTTGACATTGACAGGGTATTGTCACTGAGGGACGTTGACATTGACAGGGTATTGTCACTGAGGGACGTTGACATTGACAGGGTATTGTCACTGAGGGACGTTGACAGGGTATTGTCACTGAGGGACGTTGGCATTGACAGGGTATTGTCACTGAGGGACGTTGACATTGACAGGGTATTGTCACTGAGGGACGTTGACATTGACAGGGTATTGTCACTGAGGGACGTTGACATTGACAGGGTATTGTCACTGAGGGACGTTGACATTGACAGGGTATTGTCACTGAGGGACGTTGACACTGACAGGGTATTGTCACTGAGGGACGTTGACATTGACAGGGTATTGTCACTGAGGACGTTGACATTGACAGGGTATTGTCACTGAGGGACGTTGACATTGACAGGTATTGTCACTGAGGGACGTTGACATTGACAGGGTATTGTCACTGAGGGACGTTGACATTGACAGGGTATTGTCACTGAGGGACGTTGACATTGACAGGTATTGTCACTGAGGGACGTTGACATTGACAGGATATTGTCACTGAGGGACGTTGACATTGACAGGGTATTGTCACTGAGGGACATTGACATTGACAGGGTATTGTCACTGAGGACGTTGACATTGACAGGGTATTGTCACTGAGGGACGTTGACATTGACAGGGTATTGTCACTGAGGGACGTTGACATTGACAGGGTATTGTCACTGAGGGACGTTGACATTGACAGGGTATTGTCACTGAGGGACGTTGACATTGACAGGGTATTGTCACTGAGGGACGTTGACAGGGTTTGACAGGGTATTGTCACTGAGGGACGTTGACATTGACAGGGTATTGTCACTGAGGGACGTTGACATTGACAGGGTATTGTCACTGAGGGACGTTGACATTGACAGGGTATTGTCACTGAGGGACGTTGACATTGACAGGTATTGTCACTGAGGGACGTTGACATTGACAGGGTATTGTCACTGAGGGACGTTGACATTGACAGGGTATTGTCACTGAGGGACGTTGACATTGACAGGGTATTGTCACTGAGAGGGACGTTGACATTGACATGGTATTGTCACTGAGGGACGTTGACATTGACAGGGTATTGTCACTGAGGGACGTTGACATTGACAGGGTATTGTCACTGAGGGACGTTGACATTGACAGGGTATTGTCACTGAGGGACGTTGACATTGACAGGGTATTGTCACTGAGGGACGTTGACATTGACAGGGTATTGTCACTGAGGGACGTTGACATTGACAGGGTATTGTCACTGAGGGACGTTGACATTGACAGGGTATTGTCACTGAGGGACGTTGACATTGACAGGGTATTGTCACTGAGGGACGTTGACATTGACAGGGTATTGTCACTGAGGGACGTTGACATTGACAGGGTTATTGTCACTGAGGGACGTTGACATTGTCAGGGTATTGTCACTGAGGGACGTTGACATTGACAGGGTATTGTCACTGAGGGACGTTGACATTGACAGGGTATTGTCACTGAGGGACTTTGACATTGACAGGGTATTGTCACTGAGGGACGTTGACATTGACAAGGTATTGTCACTGAGGGACTTTGACATTGACAGGGTATTGTTACTGAGGGACGTTGACATTGACAGGGTATTGTCACTGAGGGACTTTGACATTGACAGGGTATTGTTACTGAGAGACGTTGACAAGGTATTGTCACCTAGGGACTTTGACAGAATTTTGTCACTGAGGGACTTTCACATTTGATAGGGGTATTCTCACTGAGGTTACGACCGTTGTGCTGTATTAATGACGTTGACAGGGTATAAGCACTGAGGGACATTGACAGGGTATTGTCACTGAGGTGACGACCATTGTGGTAATGATGACTGGCATAAGTTAGTCATGGAAACGGTTGTAACTGTATTCCCAGCAATGTCTGTCCCTAAATCAAAGTATGATTCTTTCCCTGTCTCTTCCGTGAAGCTCCAGCAGCACTGCCCCACGCCAGTCATTCTGGCTCCCCATCCACGGGTCACGCCATGGCGTGTTTCCACCTGACACTGCCTGTCACGCCACGTGACCACCTCAGACGCATGATGGCCATGGGGTGTCCCACCTCAGCCTGGCACTGAGAGTCACGCCATGGCTTGGTCCCCCACCTCAGCCTGGCACTGACAGTCACGCCATGGGGTGTCCCACCTCAGCCTGGCACTGACAGTCACGCCATGGGGTGTCCCACCTCAGCCTGGCACAGTCACGCCATGACCTCAGCCTGGCAACTGACACACGCCATGGGGTGTCCCACCTCAGCCTGGCACTGACAGTCACGCCATGGGGTGTCCCACCTCAGCCTGGCACTGAGAGTCACGCCATGGGGTGTTCCACCTCAGCCCTGGCACTGACTGACAGTCACGCCATGGACGTGGTCCACCTCAGCCTGGCACTGACAGTCACGCCATGGGGTGTTGTCCACCTCAGCCTGGCACTGACAGTCACGCCATGGGGTGTCCCACCTCAGCCTGGCACTGACAGTCACGCCAGGGGGTGTCCGTTGGCACTGACAGTCACGCCATGGGGTTCCCACCTCAGCCTGGCACTGACAGTCACGCCATGGGGTGTCCCACCTCAGCCTGGCACTGACAGTCACGCCATGTCGTGTTTCCACCTCAGCCTGGCACTGACAGTCACGCCATGTCGTGTTCCACCTCAGCCTGGCACTGACAGTCACGCCATGTCGCGAGTTCCACCTCAGCCTGGCACTGGACAGTCACGCCATGTCGTGTTCCACCTCAGCCTGGCACTGACAGTCACGCCATGTCGTGTTCCACCTCAGCCTGGCACTGACAGTCACGCCATGGGGTTGTGTTCCACCTCAGCCTGGCACTGACAGTCACGCCATGTCGTGTTCCACCTCAGCCTGGCACTGACAGTCACGCCATGGCTTGGTCAACCTCAGCCTGGCACTGACAATCCACAGGGAGAGTCACACACACTGAAGTCACCATGAGGCAACGTACGAGAGAAGACACTGCACATCTGCTGAGTCACTTTGGTATTTTCTTATCCAACACACACAAGACGCTCTACTGAGCCCCCCACTGACAGCAGTAATTGGTCAGTTCATGGATCCAGCATCAGTGAACATCTTCTTCCAGAGGGCGGCACCATGTCCCTCCAACAGAAGTCCACATGAAATCACTAATTGGTGATGTCGATGAACTTTCATGAACTTTCACAGCATGCGTGTGGGGAGAGGAACCGAAAATGAGGTCACTATGAGAGAAGCAGGGCATGAAAAGCCACCTTAGTTGAGAGGACGTTTCCCTTTTGAATGCTGGTCGATGAGGATGATGATGAACATGGTGCTATAGAGTTCCATTGTGATGAGGATGATGAACATGGTGCTATAGAGTTCCATTGTGATGAGGGTGATGAACATGGTGCTATAGAGTTCCATTCTGATGAGGATGATGAACATGGTGCTGCTATAGAGTTCAATTCTGATGAGGATGATGAACATGATGCTGTAGAGTTCCATCTGTTGAGGATGATGAACATGATGCTGTAGAGTTCCATCTGATGAGGATGATGAACATGATGCTACAGAGTTCCATCTGATGAGGATGATGAACATGGTGCTACAGAGTTCCATTCTGATGAGGATGATGAACATGATGCTGTAGAGTTCCATTCTAATGAGGGATGATGAACATGTTGCTGTAGAGTTCCATCTGTTGAGGATGATGAACATGGTGCTACAGAGTTTTCCATCTGATGAGGATGATGAACATGGTGCTACAGAGTTCCATTCTGATGAGGATGATGAACATGATTCTATAGAGTTCCATTCTGATGAGGATGATGAACATGATTCTATAGAGTTCCACTCTGATGAGGATGATGAACATGGTGCTACAGAGTTCCATTCTGATGAGGATGATGAACATGATGCTATAGAGTTCCATTCTGATGAGGATGATGAACATGATTCTATAGAGTTCCATTCTGATGAGGATGGTGAACATGGTGCTGCAGTTCCATTCAGGTCTGAGTCTGTGACAGGGCTGCACTCTATCCCAGCATCAGCTGGTCCCGGAAGATGGAGAAACCGGCAGTATTGGTCATGAAATTTTAAGCAACATATTGAAAGTCGCACCTGTTACAGTGATGAAAACTCCACTGTGTGGTTCCGGCAACACGTTGAAAGTCGCACCTGTTACAGTGATGAAACTCCACTGTGTGGTTCCAGCAACACGTTGGAAAGTCGCACCTGATACAGTGATGAAAACTCCACTGTGTGGTTCCAGCAACATGCTTGAAAGTCGCACCTGTTACAGTGATGAAACTCCACTGTGTGGTTCCAGCAACACGTTGAAAGTCGCACTGTTCCAGTGATGAAACTCCACTGTGTGGTTCCAGCAACACGTTGAAAGTCGCACCTGTGTATAGTGATGAAAACTGGACTGTGTGGTTCCAGCAACACGTTGAAAGTCGCACCTGTTCCAGTGATGAAACTGGACTGTGTGGTTCCAGCAACACGTTGAAAGTCGCACCTGTGTTACAGTGATGAAACTGGACTGTGTGGTTCCAGCAACACGTTGAAAGTCGCACCTGTTCCAGTGATGAAATGGACTGTGTGGTTTCCAGCAACACGTTTGAAAGTCGCACCTGTTACAGTGATGAAACTGGACTGTGTGGTTCCAGCAACATGTTTGAAAGTCGCACCTGTTTACAGTGATGAAACTGGACTGTGTGGTTCCAGCAACACGTTGAAAGTCGCACCTGTTCCAGTGATGAAACTGGATCTGTGTGGTTCCAGCAACACGTTGAAAGTCGCACCTGTTACAGTGATGAAACTGGACTGTGTGGTTCCAGCAAACATGCTGAAAGTCGCACGTGTTACAGTGATGAAACTGGACTGTGTGGTTCCAGCAACACGTTGAAAGTCGCACCTGTTACAGTGATGAAACTCCACTGTGTGGTTTCCAGCAACACGTTGAAAGTCGCACCTGTTACAGTGATGAAACTCCACTGTGTGGTTCCAGCAACATGCTGAAAAGTCGCACCTGTTACAGTGATGAAACTGGACTATGTGGTTCCAGCAACACGTTGAAAGTCGCACCTGTTCCAGTGATTATGAAACTCCACTGTGTGGTTCCCAGCAACACGTTGAAAGTCGCACCTGTTATAGTGATGAAACTGGACTGTGTGGTTCCAGCAACACGTTGAAAGTCGCACCTGTTTCCAGTGATGAAACTGGACTGTGTGGTTCCAGCAACATGTTGAAAAGTCGCACCTGTTACAGTGATGAAACTGGACTGTGTGGTTCCAGCAACACGTTGAAAGTCGCACCTGTTCCCAGTGATGAAACTGGACTGTGTGGTTCCAGCAACACGTTGAAAGTCGCACCTGTTTACAGATGATTTGAAACTGGACTGTGTGTGTGGTTCCAGCAACATGCGAAAGAGTCGCACCTGTTACAGTGATGAAACTCCACTGTGTGGTTCCAGCAACACGTTGGAAGTCGCGCACCTGTTTACAGTGATGAAACTGGACTATGTGGGTCCAGTCTTCCCAGCTGAGCCCATAGCAAACTCAACGCTGGGTAAGAGACAGTCATGGGCTGAGTTTAAAACAAAAGCCACCACTAAGTGAAAGGCTCAGAGCAGGGGGTTACAAAAGGGGTAACTCGCTTCTTTTCATGACCCTTCTTCTTCTACCTCTACTTCTTCTTCGTCTTCTGTCTGTATGTCTGTCTGTCTCTCTCTCTCTCTCCTCTCTCTCTCTCTCTCTCTCTCTCTCTCTCTCTCTCTCGCGCGCGCGCGCGCGCGCGCGCGCGCCGCGCGCGTGTGTGTGTGTGTGTGTGTTTGCGTGCGTGCGTATGTGTCTGTTTGCATGCAAGCGTGTATGCATGCGTGCGTGCATGCGTGTGTGTGCGTGCGTGCGCACGCGCATGTGTGTGTGTGTGGGTGGGGTGTGTGGGTGGGTGGGTTGGGTGGGGGTATGGTTTCAGACTCAACTCAATACATGGGATATGTTGCCACAAACACAAGAATTGACAAGCAAAGGACTCATGCCCTGTTGATACTTGCCTTCACTTACATTCATCAGATGTGCAGTTACACACAGAGAAAGATGGGCCAGCTGATAAACCAACAGATTCACAACTATAACGACAGGGCTAGTACTTAGAGATGTAAACAGGCAGACGCACAGACTGATATGCCTTTCTTTTCCCTGTCCTAACACCCCCCCCCCCCCCCCCCCCCATTATCGTTTCTTTTCAGTCCCTCCACACACTCTCCCCCTTCGCACTCTCTACCCACCTTCTGTCCTAGCGATCGTTATATAGCTTTGAGTGTCTGCCTTCTTTTCTATTGTGTCCACAAGCCCAGAGACTGACCCACCCTTGCCATCACAAAGGCCGTTTGAAATTGCGATGGAAAAATAAACACCTCAAAGACAGGTGCGAGCCATTTAAAATGGATGGCAATAAAACACCTGAAAAACAAGTGCGAGCCATTTTAAAATGGATGGAAATAAACACTTTAAGGACACACACACACGCGCGCGCGCGCCGCGCGCGCACGCACGCACACACATGCATGCATGCACGCAACGCACACACACACACACACACACGCATACATACACATGCATGAATGCATGCATGCGTGTGCACACACACATGCGTGCACACACACACACACACACACACACACACACACACACACACACACCACACACACCCACAAACACACACACACACACAAAACACACACACACACACACACACGTGTGAGCGCACACACATATGCACATGGATTCACACATGCGCACATCCATACACACATACATACACATGCGTGCCATAATACGTGCACACACACACACACACACACACACACACACCACACACACACACACACGCACACGCACACGCAAGCACACACCACACACACACACACACACACACACACACACCACACACACACACACACACAAAAACTTGCATAGACACGAACCCCCGCCGTTTACATACATGAGAGAGAGAAGAGAGAGAGAGAGAGAGAGAGAGAGAGAGAGACCTTTCAACAGTGTTCTTAGGTTTTAAACCTCTCGACGTTGCAGACAACGTTGGTCACACGGTTCACTGCACACTGCAGGTCGTCCTGACCCTGTCTGCGCAGCCTCCTCCCCCTCCAAAGCCCAGGACTGTACGTACAGATAGAAATAAACGAGCGAATGATTGAATATAAAAAGCGTTGTGGAAAGAATCTGATAAAAGTAATAAAGCAGACGACAAATTTACACACCAGCCCGAAGTGCTGGTATGTTGTTGAAGTGAAAAAGAAAAGAAAGAAAGAAAGAAAAAAGAAGAAGAAGAAGAACAAGAAAACAACAACAACACAACAAGAAGAAGAACAACAACAAGAAGAACAACAACAACAGGAAGAAGACCACCACCACAACCATCACCACCACCACCACCATGATGACGACCAACGACGACGACGATGACGACGACGACGACGACGACGATGATGACGATGATGCTGATGATGCTGATGAACATTTATTCAAGGCAGGCACAGAATACTTATTTATTATCTACTGTTTTACTGTTCCCTGCCTCATTTCATGTCACTTTCATTTCAATCAAATCGAGGGATACCTGTTTTTGTTCTGTTCGTCCTTCTGCTTGTCTGACTATATTCAAGATCGAAAAAGGTTACACCAGTCTTGAGTAATATCGATTTGTGTTTGTTCATTTCCCCAGTTGTGCTGGGTAGATGTGCCCAGTACAGGGTATATCGGTGAGCTTGAAACATAGTTTTTTTTTTGGGGGGGGGAATGTTTCCTTGTTTCTCCGTGTGTTCTGTACTGTCAAATCTGCCAGGCGATTCGGTTTCGTGAGCAGCATTTCTCTGGAGTTATAGGCATGTGCTATTTCACGCGAGCAAAGAGTTACCCTCATGTTTATTTATTCACGAGAAAACTCGTTCGAAATGAACGACAAATTTCTGGGTATTTTCTGTTCTAGGGCTAATCAAATTAGCCCAGTCTGTATTTGTTGTTGTTGCCAAAATCATAGAATATTAGGTGAAGGTTTTTTTTAAAATCAGATTCCAGAACCAAATTAATTGTATATAATGCACATGCTTCTTTGAACTGCAAAACTTAACCATTTGCATTACGTGTGACTCTGGGTTTTTTTTGAGTGTTTAAATACCGTTGCTAGGGTTTTTCCTTCCAAGGGTTGGGACCCAGGGGCAATTTTAACAATAAAGGTCTGAATATGAATTTTTCTTTCCTTTTTTTGATTTTGTTGTTGTGTGCCAAGGAAAATATTATTGGTTTCGTTTGCTTGCATTGATCTTGCTGCACACCTCAACCACTTTTCGTAAGAGAGAGAGGAGAGAGAGATAGAGAGAGTATGTATAGCAAATTGAAGTTGTGTGGGTGGGGGAAGGAGAGA
>JADBJO010014129.1:0-49105 GCA_016801955.1 Conus betulinus | reverse complement strand
CATTCTGAGTCACATACTTGGCAGTCTTCTCGGAAACCAACTACACACCACACAAAACACCTGGCCAAACCAGAAGCAACACACACCACTTCAAATGTATTTCCCAATTATGCAAAGCATTGTCAAACATTACTTCTTCTGCATACCACACATCAGTCATACGTGCCCTGAAGAATTAAAACTTACTGGTCCCTTTGTCCATGTTTTCAACGACAAACATACAATGGAATAGGGGTAAACTTAAAAAAAAATAATAATAATAAAAAACACGCAAACAGAATTTGGGTACTCTTGGTACCATGGAACTTACAAATCAATGATAAAGAAAATGACCACCAAGGCCTTGAGTTAGCACCACAGTAACCAACACAGCACATCCCATCCACATTCTACTGAACATTCCCTTGGCAGTTCTGGAGTTCAGAGTTCCCCCTTTTCAAAACTATCAGGTAAGTAAACTTCCCTTCAAAAACACAATCTTCGTGTTACACTTGATGACAACATGACCTTCCAATAGCCAACTGGTCTATTTGTTTGGCATTAGTAAACATCTACAGCCTTCGCTGATTAGTGACTGATAGCCCATGGGAAGAAACCAGACTGAGAGAACAAAGTTTCGAACTTTGAAGGTAAATGAATGTTTAAATTGTTAGTCTACAAACATCAGGTTTTTCATCCCTTTCTCCCTTTCAATGTTGCTTCATGAAGAAACTGTTTCAACAGTACTCATAGTTCTCCCTACATTCATCCCTAATCTACCACAGCCTCTTCCCTCCATGGACACAAATGCTTCAGTCATGATGGACAGCAGAACCAGAGACTGGAACAATCCCCCACTGATCACACAACACCTCAAGGTAACAGACCCATCTCTTCACAACATTCACCCTGTTCAATGAACTGAACAGATCGCAACAGTTAAAGGTTATCAACAATGGGCAAAGGTTATCAACAATGAGGGGAAAAAACACTGCTTCAACTTACTAACCAACCACCATACACACCTCTCTTGCTCCATGAGGCTTTCATGGCGCACAACGCGGCACACACACACACACACACACATTATAAAAAAAAAAAGAAAACATCGCTGCTTCTATTTACTACCATCTCCCGAACAGCTTCTCTCTGTGACTCTCACACACACACACACACCACACACACACAGACGCACACACACATGAAACAGCTGCAGACAATCCACTGAACACCTCCCAACTTCATCAGTCGACCCGACACCCCTCTCCAAACTTATTTCTCAAGCTGCAGCTGGTCTTTTGTCTTTATGATCACCATCCTGGCAGCGTTACCCTGCACAAACCAAACCAAATATCAGAGGCCACAATTTATAGATTGGTAGCAACTAAATGTGCATTATCATAAAAAAAAGAAAAAAAAAGAAAATGCAACACATAAAAATCCTACTGAGATGCCATAGCCATCAAATCCACATTATATATCAATCATGTCATTAAACAGGGTTATCAAACTTCCACTTCCAATCTAACTATGTATTTTTGTTTTAATTTGATCACAGTTGATCATGTTAAGCCTATGCAAGGCCAATTTTCTCAGCACTCTTCTTTACAACCGCCCAACAAAAAACAAACACAAACAAAAATAAAAAAACCCACTCACAAAACGACCAACCTGAAGCCCCCTGCTGAAACGTCCAACCGACCCCCACACCCCAACCAGTGAGAATCCTTACCGTTCCCCTCCGCTGCACCATCATGCCAGCACTTCTCAGACACCTCCACGATGCACGCTATTTCTGGCACCGTCAGCGACTGCTCGGGTAATGGCATCTCCACGATTTCTGGTTCCGATGAAACGCCCTGAAGGAAATGCCAGGATGGTGTGACCCAGAACACACAACCCCATGTGTGCTCAAAGTCACAGATGTGGGTCCACCCACCGTTAAATGATTACATACTTAGCTGCAGAGCCAAGGAATTTCAAAACACACTAGTGGTGTCGGTGATTATGGCCTGAAAACCCCTGTCTTTTCGACATGCACATACATGGATGCCCGATTCAAATCGCATACACGAATCACATATTGCACACACATACATAGCTATAATCCAAGAGAGAGAACAACAACAGCAGACCTAAGATTACATAACAGAAAAGCATCTTTTCGTCCATGACAGCACAAAGGCACTGTTGCGTATAGTACTCTTCAAGCAACTAACCAACTGACAGTGAGATACACCACCAAAATCTGGGATTAATCTTAAAAATGTCTTCATGCCTGAAGTGTGTTACCGAGTATTCTTAACTAAAAGCACGGCATTTTTCTGATATCTTTTATACTTTGGAAACTTCTACACCATCAACAGCTTCTTTAGTAAGTTTCTTCGCTGGAGGCTGAAGATGGCTTACTGTTGAGCTTAACAATGATGGAGCTGATTTTACCAGTTTCAACCATGCTAACGTTAAAACCGATACACTGATAACAGATATTTGATTTTGTTCATTATGAGTATAATAAATAATCTTATAATTCAACTTTTTTTAAAAAAAATATTTTGCAAGCATACAAAACCCCACAGCAGCAGCAAAAAAAAAACATACAACCCAGTAAAAAGTGGTTTTAGTGTTTACTGAACACCTGTGTAAATATTTGGTAGTGAATTTACAACCCACAATTGTTGATTTATATGATAAATTTATGCATTTCTGGGGTACAGTACAATCCAGGTATCAAGGGACACAATTTTGTTTTCTTAGGTAGGTTCACTGATATGCCCACTGCTCTTTCAATTCTTGACATATATCTTTAGATACTTGGGAAATTTTCTTGTTATATCCTTGGCTACAGCCAGACATCACAATAGTTTGATTTTGTTTGTAATGAGTAGACCAAAAATATACATAATGATGAATGTTTTGTTTGAAAAACAGACACTTTCAGAACATAAACAAAACTATAGCACTAAAATCACAATGAAATACCACAAAAACTGGTGTTAGTATCCTTTGAACTTCAGGACAAACATCTGTATTCACAATAAAGCTTGACAATGCATAAATGTTTTAGCAACCCATATCATAGGGGCACTCCAGCCCAGGTAACGCGGGAAAAAGAAGATGGGAACTGCACATTATCCACAGCATCAGTCTGCACATCTTGCAAGCCTCTTGGGAATTGTCTTGTTTAGCAGAGATGAACTAACAATAACAACACTAAGTGTAACTTCCAATTATTGTCAGTTTTCTTTCACACATGTGGTTTTTGGTTCACTCATGAACTAAAGTGCGATTGATAAAAAGTCATCACCACAGAAGGTAATAAGTAAAACATTGCAAAACCAACCACACCAAAAAAAAAAAAAAAAAAAAAAAAAAAAAAAAAAAAAGGAAAAAAAGAGACTGCTAAAGATAGGACTGAGCTACAAAAGGCCACACCACAGATGATGAAAGCACACTAACAACTGAAAAATAAACCGGTGTCGCAGAGAATACACCACACCACAGAACCTATGGACAGAAGGATCAGGATCCCACACTACTGCCAATAAATGCCAGTTATAGTTGACTGACGAGCTCTCTCACACCTCACACACACACACACACACACACACACCATGCACACCACACACACACACAAAGCACACACACACACACACACGTGTATACACACACACACACACAAACACAAGCACACAGATCTCACACACACACACACACACACACAACAACACTCATTGAAACTGGAAAACACACACAGGCAGGGACACACACAATGAACACACACAAGTGGGGCACACACACACACACAAGGAACACACACAAGGTTTCACACACACACACACACACACACCACACACACACATTCAACTCCCATTGAAATTTGTCAATGTTCACTTTGATACCTGGATCACACGTGAAAAAAAAAGGTCGAGATTTGGGCAATCAGCACTGGCCTCTGTCCATTCTGAAACAAGTTTAGACTGAAAAGTGCCACACCCTCTTCCTCTGCCACGCCCCTCACACTGGACCCTCGCCATTGTCCTGAACCCCCTCCCCTTCCTCGACTCTCCTCCTGACCTCTCACTCTCACTAAAGGAGGGAGGAAGGCAGTCGACGTAGACGGAATCGGCTCGTTTCTCTCCAATTCGGGCCCACTTGCGCCGGTATCGCTCAGTTTGAAGTCGGGGATCAGCTTCGTCATCAATACCAATCTCCGATAGCAAAGGTGTGGTGTTGATTGTGATCGCTTTATTCCTCCTCCGAATCGCTTCGTTCCACTTCTCTGAAGTCTTCGTCATCGTTTTCACAGTCTCGGATAACTTCTTGAAGCACTTCAAGAGCCATTAGATCGTTTGAAAACGGCACGCGCCTGATCGAACTGCCTGCTCGACTCGCCATCTTGAACTGAAAATGACTCAGCCGAACTTTGCCGAAGTTATCATCCGAGCGGACGCGAGCCGGTCAGTCAGCGACCGTGAAAGGGAAGAAACCGTCCTTTAGGGTCCCTACAACCGTTTTTAAAACCATTTTTTTCTCCTTTGCCTCCCTTTTTTAAATCGCCGAATTTTGATGACGTTCGTGCAAGGGCACACAGCCTTCCCGAAACACCCACAAACGCAACAATCCTTTTACAACAACAACAAAAAAACCCCACACAATGAAAAATATAGAGGAAAAAAAAAAAGAAATAAGACACAAGTATATCTCTTTCTCCCACAACGAAATAGTTACAGACCCGTAACTCCAAACAAATGCTGCTCACAACAGCAAATCACCCAGTCGAAATGACAACACAGAGTACAAAGAGCAAACAAGGATTCATCCCCCTCAATCATGGGAGAAAGAGTTACCCTACTTGTTTGTTATTTACTGTTTACTGTTCCCTTCCCTCGTTTAAGGTTTCCTTTCAAAAACACAAAGTCAATAAACTCACCCAATCTTTTCCTCCACAGTGGCTCTGAACCGTGCGGAACACTCGCTGCTCTCCTTCTCCTCTTCCTTCGGCGGGGCCTCTGCACATCACAACAGTCAATTATTTAAAGGGGTGAAACCCCGTCGTAATGCCAGTAACCAACTACACTTACCTCTTTCTGGGAATGCAGTTCACATGAAATCAATGCAAATATTCCAGATAAGAGATTCTGAATACGTATGTTACAAGAACTCGATATGAATATTCCAGATCAGGAAACCTGAATAAGTATGCATATGGGAAGAGGGGGAGGGAGGGGGGGGGGGCGGGGGTCCGGAAGATTTAACCTTTCAACTGCCCAAGTGTTCCTGTGAACATGTTCTAACATACGCAGTAGATTTTCCACAGTGCTAAAGAAACTCAAGAAACTAAGACGCTGTTTTTATTAACAGGTCTATACATCACACTAATTTCTGTAATAACGTCGAGCAGCGGATCTAGCTGTACATGTACGCATCTGCATGTTGCTGACGTTTCCGACAGACCAGTGCGGTCACTGGATATGTCTGCATGTTTCTGACTGACCACTATGGTCACTGGATGTGTCTGCATGTTTCTGACTGACCACTATGGTCCTGGATGTGTCTGCATGTTGCTGATGTTTCTGACTGACCACTATGGTCACTGGATGTGTCTGCATGTTTCTGACTGACCACTATGGTCATTGGATGTGTCTGCATGTTGCTGATGTTTCTGACAGACCACTATGGTCATTGGATGTGTCTGCTTGTTGCTGATGTTTCTGACTGACCACTATGGTCATTGGATGTGTCTGCATGTTGCTGATGTTTCTGACAGACCACTATGGTCATGGGATGTGTCTGCATGTTGCTGATGTTTGTGACTGACCACTATGGTCACTGGATGTGTCTGCATGTTGCTGATGTTTGTGACTGACCACTATGGTCACTGGATGTGTCTGCATGTTGCTGATGTTTTTCTGACAGACCACTATGGTCACTGGATGTGTCTGCATGTTGCTGATGTTTCTGACAGACCACTATGGTCACTGGATGTGTCTGCATGTTGCTGATGTTTCTGACAGACCACTATGGTCACTGGATGTGTCTGCATGTTGCTGGTGTTTCTGACAGACCACTGTGGTCACTGGATGTGTCTGCATGTTGCTGATGTTTCTGACAGACCACTGTGGTCACTGGATGTGTCTGCATGTTGCTGATGTTTCTGACTGACCACTGTGGTCACTGGATGTGTCTGCATGTTGCTGATGTTTGTGACTGACCACTATGGTCATTGGATGTGTCTGCATGTTGCTGATGTTTGTGACTGACCACTATGGTCACTGGATGTGTCTGCATGTTGCTGATGTTTCTGACAGACCACTATGGTCACTGGATGTGTCTGCATGTTGCTGATGTTTCTGACTGACCACTATGGTCACTGGATGTGTCTGCATGTTGCTGATGTTTCTGACAGACCACTATGGTCACTGGATGTGTCTGCATTTGTTGCTGGTGTTTCTGACAGACCACTGTGGTCACTGGATGTGTCTGCATGTTGCTGATGTTTCTGACTGACCACTGTGGTCACTGGATGTGTCTGCATGTTGCTGATGTTTCTGACTGACCACTATGGTCACTGGATGCGTATGTCTGCATGTTGCTGATGTTTGTGACTGACCACTATGGTCATTGGATGTGTCTGCATGTTGCTGATGTTTGTGACTGACCACTATGGTCACTGGATGTGTCTGCATGTTGCTGATGTTTCTGACAGACCACTATGGTCACTGGATGTGTCTGCATGTTGCTGATGTTTCTGACTGACCACTATGGTCATTGGATGTGTCTGCATGTTGCTGATGTTTCTGACAGACCACTATGGTCATTGGATGTGTCTGCATGTTGCTGGTGTTTCTGACAGACCACTGTGGTCACTGGATGTCTGCATGTTGCTGATGTTTCTGACTGACCACTATGGTCACTGGATGTGTCTGCATGTTGCTGATGTTTCTGACTGACCACTGTGCTCACTGGATGTGGATGTGTCTGCATGTTGCTGATGTTTCTGACTGACCACTATGGTCACACTGATGTGTCTGCATATTGCTGATGTTTCTGACTGACCACTGTGCTCACTGGATGTGTCTGCATGTTTCTGACTGACCACTATGGTCATTGGATGTGTCTGCATGTTGCTGATGTTTCTGACAGACCACTGTGGTCACTGGATGTGGATGTGTCTGCATGTTGCTGATGTTTCTGACTGACCACTGTCGTCACTCACTTGCAGTGTGAATGATCCAAACACAGATCCGAACACTGAAACCAATCCATTTGAAACCTCACATACTTTACACTGATGGTCTGATCATTGTGGTCAGGTCAGCTCATGTAGCTTACACTGATGGTCTCATCATTGTGGTCAGGTCAGCTCACATAGTTTACACCGATGGTCTGATCATTGTGGTCAGGTCAGCTCACATAGTTTACACCGATGGTCTGATCATTGCGGTCAGGTCAGCTTAGCCTGGGCCAGTAGATCTTCCACAAATTATGTAAAGAGTACAGTCTTACTTTTCGTTTATTGTTTTTGTGATTCACATCCACTACAAGCTGAAAAAACAAAACATTTGAAGAGAGACCTGCGAAAGCTAAAGCCATTCCATCAAACCATGTCTGAACCACTCAACTCTTCGCCCTTCACCAGCAAATACCATCAGGTACAGGTGGACTGGTCGACCAGAAGCAATGCCGGTCAGATGAATACAGGTCACCACCCGTTACAGGATTCAGTGCCTATTTGCACAGCATGGAGATCCCAGGTCCACGGTTCGGGCCTCACAAAGGCAGGCCTTCTTCTTAGACCTTCAACGGCGGACTGGGTGCATGTCTTTCAGACCAGGTGATGCTCAAGCCTGCAGCATGCACTGGCAGTATGGAAGAGAGCTCAAGGGAGAAAAATGATTTTTTTTGGGGAAAAAAACGGCCAGGAGAAAACAATTTACTTTTGATGGATAAATACAAACAAGAACAGCCCACATATCACACACACACACACACACACACACACACACACACTCACAAAGACCTAGAAACACGGACAGCAGACAAACGCATGGGTGAAACCTACAAAAGTTGATTTGACTGAAATTAGACTGCCGCCTAGTCCAGGGGTCCCCTAGGCCCCGGCGGGGTACAGGGGCAGCGCCCCGTTGGGGGGTCCAGGGGGGGGCTAGCCCCCCGGGCGAAATTGATTTTTAAAATTTTTTTTGGCCAATTTCGTTGGCTCTCCTGCACCAGAAAAAGCTTAATTGTAACATGATTTCTGCAGTAAAAAGCTTAACAGTCACATGCTTTTGGGAGTTACCATTGGACTTTATGTTCCATTAATTCATTTAAATGAAGAAAAATAATATTCATGGCTTATTGTACAAGCTCAGGAAAGTTAAAGTCTAAAAGTGTAGAAATAAACCAGAATATAAAAACTCAAAAACGGAAATTTTTTTCACACCCAATCTGAACTATCAAACATTCCATGAATCAACAAAATTTCCCCCACAAATTGTTTAATATGGGCATTTTACTATTTGAATAAAGACTGTGTTCAAAAAGATTATACATACTCACACATTTGAGATGCACAGTGAGGAACCAAAGTAGCCTTATTCTTGCCGGCACCGTTTGTCTTATAAGTCCAAGGAATCCCACCTTTTTAAATCAGGAGAAATCAAAGCTGACATGTCAGCACATTTTGTCTTTCCTAGGAACCACACACACATATAGAATGTGGATGAATAAAGGTGGCCTTCTTATCTTGTCAGCTCCTCTTGTCCTCACTGTCAAAAACCCACCATATACATGAAGTATAATTCATCCTTTCAAGCATTTTCAGAATTGTCCATCAATAAATTGCAAAGCTGTGATCCACAATTGTATGATTTTCCATGGTATCAAACAAAATAAAAGCAAGGACGAGTCATTATGATTCCTGTTGAGTTTTGATTAAGCAGTCATCCATTTAGGAAATTCTCTTGCCCTGTCAAATAAAACTAAAAAAAAAAAAAAAAAAAAAAAAGGAAAGATGAAGAAAAAAATGCTTTCAGTCCAGTTGTGGGCGCTTGAAAAAACTGCCTGATGTCTGCAGCACCAGCTTTTCGTTTTCTACTGGAGCCAGGTACTGGACATAATGGAGCAGCTGAAGAAGCAGACTGAACATGACGGGGCACAGATGGACATACAGATGTAGAAACGTCGACAGGTGGGGCTGCAGCTGGAAATAGGCTAGACATAGAGGAGACAGTAGGTACATTTTCAGTTTCATCCAGAGAAAGTGAGGCCGTACATGCAGCTGATCTTACACATGTTTTTCTTCTATATTTGCTGAAGGAGTGCACCTGACAGTTCTCTTCCCAGACTTTGCTTTTGTCAATAGTTTCTTTTGATTTTCTGGAGCACAAATTTTGCACAGCATCCTTCAGTCTCTGGTCCTGTCTAGCCTTTTGCTTTTTTCTCTTTGAGATCAGATGCTTGGAGTACCTGACTTTGCTTGTCCTGATATACCTGGCTGTCTTTTGAGTAATGGGAAGGGCAGTGGCAGTAATCTTCTTGGCTTTCAGGACAGACCGAATAACTGCAGTGGCCTCATAGTTTTCAACAGAAAGTCTTGTTCTGTCTGCACGGATGCAGTCATCCATGGTGTTGAATGATGATTCAACAAGAGGCCCAGAAAACACCGACAGCAATGCCTTAACCAGCCGTGAAAGAAGAGGATATCTGTCACTACCACCCCTTTTCAGTTGCACAACTTGGCTCCAGAAATTTGTGTCCAACCTGCAGGTATCATCATCATAAGCTTCAGCCAGCTGTTGTACAGTTCTGTCTAGGGTGTAGTCCCTGACTTCGCTGTCCAGTTGTCCCAGCTGTGACTCTGCGATGACATTTGGCAAAGAAGCCGCCAAATCTCTCACAGCTGCTGCTGTTGTTTCATCTGCATATGCCTTTGGATGAAGGCAACTCAGTCTGAGCAGTGTCTTGTTTGTCAGAGGGAGATTTTGTAATAACATAGCTGCTGTGTTTTTCATATCCCTTTCCTGAGCTTTTTTTGCAATGTCCCTTGCCCAGTATTTACATTTTGGATCCTTCAAAGCCTTTCTAAAAGCAAAATAGGCATGTTCACCAACACACACAGGTTTCTGTCTTGCACCTGGAAATCTTTATCTCTGACATTCTTTGTAAGGGACACGATCTTCTTGACAGAATTGTCAGGAACATGGTTTCTCTTGATAAAAAGTTCAAGGACCTTCCTTACAACTGAGAACATCATTTCATGCTGCATGTGCACAACTGGTTTTTCAGACTGGAACATTTTGGTGTACATCTCAAACTTCTTCAACAATCCTCTATACATATTCACAATGACACTGAATTTGTCAAACTCCTTGAAAAGGGCAGTTAGCAGTCTATCCTTTCTAGTCTGGTTGCACAAAGACTTGAACTGTTTTGCCTGGTTCATCTGAATCAGCTTCACTCGGGCAGCAGCCTCCTTGGACATCCCATGTTTATTCAGGATTTCTGTCATAACATTCCTAAAACACACACACACGCACGCACGCACGCACGCACACACACACACACACACGCAAACACACAAGTAGTTTTTGAGTCATAATATGACAAGAAGGATATGCAGTTATGACAGCTATGCAGTCTTAATCTCAAAGCAGCAGCTGCAGCCCAATCACAATTCTCTTGTCATGATCATATGAATTATTTGTAATCTGCAATTCCTTAAGCCCAGCCAATTTACGACAAAACACCACCACCACTGTGTCATGATATATATTATCTAACTGAAAAGTTGAACGTACAAGCAGTAGAAAATTACGTTTCTGCTGTATTATATTTTTAAAACTGAAATAAAAGGGTGTTTTTTTTTTTGTTTTTTGTTGTTAGGAACATTAGAATTTTAGATATATATATTTTAGATATATATATATATATATGTGTGTGTGTGTGTGTGTGTGTGTGAGAGAGAGAGAGAGAGAGAGAGAAGAGAGAGACATATGATACAGATATAGATATATTGAAAAAGATACAGATGATATATATGTTTATATACTTATATATATATATATATATATATATATATGGAGAGAGAGTGAGAGTGAGTTAGAGAGAGAGAGAATATGGAATGCAGAGTTCATATACTTTTTGTTTGATTTTCAACTGGTAGTGTATTGTACATAAGCATCAATGTCATAAAATAGAAACAGCTGTCATTTCCATTTATGAATAGTGTTACCTGTATGATTTTCTGTTCTTCTGGTGTCAGAAATGCAAAGTAGTAGAGGCGGCACACATCCATCAGGGTGGCCAGGCGTTCTGTTACTTGCAGCATCTGCAGGAAACGGCTGGGGCACGGACGAATGACGTGGAGAGTTCCTTCACTGTTCTTGCTGGCATCTACTATTTGCATGAGGATCTGGAGTTCCTCAAACAAATCCTTGGCTTTTGGTGACTTTTCGATGTCATAATAAATGTCACTGCAAATATTTTCAAGATAACCATCAAATGGCTTGAACAGGGTCTTTGCTGCATTTGATACAGTATGCACTGTATCACCTGCAATGTCCAGCAGATGTTCATTTCACACTCTAAGAAGCGTCTCCACACCAGCTCTGTTTACCCCTCATGGTAGCACAATTGTCCCATGAGACAGGATACCATGTTCTTCACTGGCACATCAACCGGATTTTCTGCTGTAGCTGGGTCATCATGGAGTGCATCAATTACAGCGTCAAAGATATTTCGTGATGTTGCTTGGTTGACAACAGTTGAAGCAAAATGTACGGTCTTTACTTCTCCACCATCATCATCATCATCATCAAATACCGCACCAAAATGTTCACAACTTTATTCATTGCATTGTTGGTTGCCTCATCAATATTCAACGAGTAATGTCTGGAAGACAATTTCTGGCGTAAATCATTTTTTTAGCGCAGCAGCTAGCCCATGTGTTGTAGTGTATGTGGCAGCAGTACGAGACATGTGAGTTTTCTGCAAAGCCTTCTTGTCTTTTTGCCAGATCATTACATAAATCCAGAAGAGGTGTTGCCACACTGAAGGGCAACTGGTGTTCTGCCATAAAGGCCAACACAGTCTTTGTGGCTTCTAACACTGTGGCTCTCTATGCGAATGATGATGTACTTGGGCCTCCAACAGATGGCTGGTCAGATTCAGTTATCTTCCAGTTCAATGTCTCACATCCACTGCGTACCTTTAACATATATGTAGAGGCTAGTAGTAGTATACTCATATAATGTGTTAATTTGGTCAACATTTTTTAACACAGCCAATAACACTGACTCAAAACCTACTAGTATTATTCAGTTAAATCAAAACAGTATTAAATTGGAACAAACTTCTTCGTGTATGCATATAATGAATACACTGACAAAATATTAAAAAAAATTCTTTACAGGAAGCAAGCCACACTCCAATACTTTTTCTGCTAATATTTCAATGTTTTTCAGGGCTTGGAATGATTCTTTGATTTTTCTTACTGAAAATGCAATCTACTCACAATCTTTTATTCCACAAGTATCAATTTGATTTTTTTTTAATGTATTATTAATTCTCCTTCTCCTTTTTAACAATTATTATCAACAAACATCCACACACACACACACACACACACACACACATACATGCATAAAAGGTTCTCAACCATATATACAGTGGCAGAAACTTTTCAAATTCTTCATGTAACCGGATGGGAAAAGGTGTGTGCGTTTCTTTTTGTTTTTGTTGTTTTTTTTTTTGTTGTTTTTTTTTTTTTTTTTTTTTTTTTTTTGTTTTGTTTTTGTTTTTGTTTTTTTTTAGTTTGATCGATTAATCCTGGTTGTGTGTGTGTGTGTGTGTGTGTGTGTGTGTGTGTGTGTGTGTTTTATGCGGAGGGAGGGGCTGTGAAGAGGAGGAATTTCTCCAATATTGTAAGACAAAAATATGTTCCCACTTTAATCTTCTAATTTCACAAACCACGTCAACAACAAATCTTTGAATCATATCTCAACCATATACAATGACAAAAATGTTCCTGATCTTCTTGTAACTCAAATGGGAAGAAAAGGGGAATTGGGAGTGGTATTACCGATAATGGGGGGGGGGGGGAGGTTTTATAATATGCTAATTAACAACTCTTTTTCCCGTTTACTTTTCTGCTCACATAGCATAGTTTTAACAGAAGCTCTAAAATTTTCCAGAGACCAGAATTTTTTTTTTTTTTTTTTTGCTGCTTGTGATAAATATTCCGAGGTGGGGAATTGGTGAATTTTTTTTTTTTTTTTTTAAAGAAGGAAAGTGTTGGGAGGATAAGGTCATTTCTGTTTTTTCCACCTTTTTTTTTTCCCTAAAAAAGTAGCATAACAATGATGATTTGTTTAAGGAAAGGAACAATAAATAAATAATAAAATGAAAACAGACAAGAAAAACCCCACTCCTCACAATAATTAAATTCTAAGAATCCCATCCCATATATATATGTAAGAAAATTTACTCTTAAAAAAATCCAAACAATTAAAAAATGGAAAATTTTCCACCCCTGATATAAATTAAACTCCTCCCACCCCACAGCACCAAAAACATCAACCATAAGTATAATTAGCCCACCCCCCCCCCCCCCCCCCCCCCCCCCCCCCCCCCCCCCCGTGGCCACGCCACCATCAACTCCTTGATTTGATTCTAATTACTTTAGCAAAGAATAGAAAAATGTTAACTCACCTTCATGTTTTTCTTATGCTCTGGGTGATCAGCATGGCTTCGAAGTTTCTTCTTTCCGTTCGCTCCGTAACTGATCGTTTTTGAGCAAACGATACAGAAACACGTGCCGGCCACATTCATTTTCTTGCACCACTTGCGGTATTCATTGCCGTCGTCATCGGTTTTCGTTTAGCCATTGCCATCTCCATTTGTTTTTAATTTGACCCTCGACGCATGCTACTGGATCTCCTTCTTTCAAAAAAGCCATGACTACTTAATTTCCGGAGCACCGTGCAAACTTTTCGTTGTCAGTCAGACGCGCCAATGTTAGCCTGTGAAGACGCCGGAAATACAGAAACAGCTACTTCCGGTATGGGATCGAAAACTTGGATCGAACACAAAATCGGAACCGATAAATCAGTTTTTTTTTTTTTTTTTTTTTTTTTTTTTTTTTGAAATTGACGGAAAGTTCCGTCAAGACTGAAAGTCATTTTGACGGATTTCCGTCTATGGACGGAAAAGTTTCACCCATGCAAACGTCGTTGAAAGGTTGGACATGGACACCAAGATCGTCTACAGCACACTCTGACACAGGGGCCTTGCAAAGCAGGCTGACTGTTCACCAGGGGGACTCTCAGAGCAGCAAAACACTGTGCTGCAAAGAGGAACAGACTCTGGAATAATGTTCTTCACCAGAGGACATGACTGAAAATACAGACTACAGGTTACCTCCCACGTAATCTTCTTTTTCAAACAGGATGACAAGTCTACACTTGCATCACTCAAAAGTGTTTCCTATTCAAACTGAAGAATATTTCCTGACCTGCACCAATGTCCTGGTGGGTTGTGTCTTAGGGTGACATTTCTCTTTCCACTAAGTTTTAATAAAATCAGTTTGGAAGATTTTGTATAGCCTTGTTAACAGACACATAAGCAAAAATAACAGGGGGGGAGGAGGAAAGGAAGGAGGGGGGAAGGATCAATTCTCTGAAAGTTGTCTACTGCTTATCTCAATGACTTTTCATGTGTGCAATGGACAATTTTTGGGTCAGTCAGGTCAAATATAAACAGACACACATACACTCACACACTAATACTAGCTTCTCCGTTGGATAATCATGGTAGAACAGCAATAATACTGACAAAGAGGCAGGAAAAGAAAGAGAGGCGAGAGTGATTTGCTGATGCCAGACGTACCTTCTGGTTCCATTGCTGTCTGTGGACAATCCTGACACCATGCGCTTGCACATCTTTTCGTAGTTTTCAGACTGAATCGCAAATTTTTTTGATGTCCCTGGACACAAATGGGAAAATAGTCATACTCAATGATATGCTTAACAAATTATGATGATAGTTAATGGAAACAAAGAAAGAGAACAATCAACACTAACTGGAGAAAGGAGAGATGAATGAAATGAAGGACACAGAACAAAGGAAGAAGGGCTGGGGGGGGGGGGGGGGGGGGGGGGGGGGGCCTAGAGGGGTTGTGTGACAAACTGTACGAGTGTAAACTCATCCAACATTTAAAGTAAATTCTGTTGATCTGTGTATCTAGAGGAGAAATGGATAGAGGGGAAAGGGAGAGTGAGACGAGCTTCTTTTTCATGTATTCCTTGAAAGAATTTTTTCATCACAGCTACTCTCTCTCTCTCTCCAACATCATCAGCCAAGCAAGCAAGTAATCTACACACTGAGTGTTTGATGAAATCTTTGAGACAGCTGTATACAGTCAAGTTTTATTAACATCTAATTAAATATAAAACCTACTGGAATAGCAAATGTGAACGAGGTGATGCATGATCTGTTCTACCCTCTATCAATGAACCACAGATCACTGAACTATTCACTGAAAAACTGTGATCATCTCATGAATTAGAGAACGGGTATGAACCACACAAAAATCAACACACCGTAAAAACAGTCATCAACACATCCACCAATATTTACCAAGACATCACCAGTAGTTATCAACACACCCAGCAGTCAGAAACATATACAACAGTTGTTGTCAACACACATGCCAACAGTTACCAACACACATACCAGTAGTTATCAAAACGGATCCGTGCTTATCAACACACAACAACTACTGATTGTCACCACACGAGCCAGAAAGTTACCCAACACACATACCAGTAGTTATCAAAACAGATCCATGCTTATCAAACACACAAAAAGTCATTGTCACCACACGAGCCAGAGTTATCAAAACGCATACCCAGTAGTTGTCAGGATAATTGTTTCGTACTTATCTACTCAAAAATCATTTTTCTTATCTGCACACAAACTGTCGGTTTTGTCATCACAAAAACGAGTAATCATCTACACAAACCAACACCTATCAACAAAATCCCTTAGTAATCAAAGCACATACATTTACCAAAACACAAACCAGCTATTATCAACACACAAACTAATAGCTGTAACATTTACATTAATAGTACCCACGATACAAAGCAGTAACTGCTCATAGCACACAACACCATTGACACACAAACCAGCAGTTACCAACACACAAACCACAGTTTTTTTAACACAGAAATCAATGATTTTCAGCTCACACAAACACCAGTGTTCAAGACCCATGCCAACAGTTTTCAACAGAAATGGCTAGGCACTGAGTGATTCCTAAAGACACTTCTTGCTGTGAAGCACTCACAGGTCCAGCTGCCTCAGGGCTTTGGCATGTCCCTGTTCACACTGTCCAGACGCTGGGCTTTCAGTAGAACTTCCTGGCATCCTCAAACTCCGACATGTAGTGCAGAGCCTGAAACACAAAAAGGATATGCACAATTTGCCTGTCTGATTTACCAATCTTAATTAATATGCACAATTTGGCCAGTCTGATTTACCAATCTTAATTAATGGAGTGTTAGGAGCAGGGCGCAGAAAATTGGTAGACCGTATTCACAAAGAGCACCTTGCAAAAAGACTGTCGATTTATTCATTGAGTATACCTGACGTAAAAAGACTATCAATCTTGTTCAAAATGAGTGCTTTCCACTGCAAGAGGTCCATCTTATTCACTATGAGTGCTGCCCACAAAGACATTGCCAATTTATTCATGTTCAGTGCCTGGTGCAAAAACAGACCATCGATCTAACACAAAGACACTGTCAATTTATTCATGTTAAGTGCTTGGTGCGAAAACAGACCATCAATCTAAGTCAATACGAGTGTTACATAGAGAGGTGGTCCATCTTCTTCTCTGTGAGTGCCTCCTCCAAAGAGAAGGTCCATTTGTTTCACTATCAATGCAAGAGATGTCCCATTTGTTCGCTATCAATGCAAGAGATGGTCCATTTGTTCCACTATCAATGCACGAGAAGTCCATTTGTTCGCTATCAATGCACGAGAAGGTCCATTTGTTCGCTATCAATGCAAGAGATGGTCCATTCATTCACTATCAATGCAAGAGATGGTCTCATTCGTTTGCTATCAATGCAAGAGATGGTCCATTTGTTCACTATCAATGCAAGAGATGGTCCATTTGTTCACTATCAATGCAAGAGGTGGTCCCATTTGTTCACCATCAATGCAAGAGGTGGTCCATTCTTTCACTGTCAATGCAAGAGATGGTCAATTTGTTCACTATCAATGCAAGAGGTGTCCATTTGTTCACCATCAATGCAAGAGATGGTCCATTTGTTCACTATCAATGCCTACAGGGAAAAAAATTGAAATTCATTCACTACAAATGGCAGGTACTGTTAATCTTATTCATTCTCGACATTTTACATAAAGAGATTGGTTGATCTTATTTACCGTTGTTGCCTGGCAGGGTTCCTATAGACTCCCAAGAACAAAATTCAAGGGGTTTTCCAAGGAGTTTTCAAGGAGTGTTTTTTCTATTTCATTCAGGCTACAATACGTGTGTAAAAAATTGAAAAAAAAAAAATGGCAGTTTGATGGCGTTCATTTTTTCTGTAATAAGGTTCATGAAAAAAATTATTCAAAAACTTTTTTTTTTTTTGGTACAAAAGAAAACAACAACAAAAAATTGTGTTAAAATAATTTTTTTTTCATCACCTGAACACAGAAATATCAAATTGCCATTTTCTTTTTTTCAGTTTTTATCATAGTGAGTGTGCCAGTACACCACACATTAGAACATTAACAAACCCAGGCTCCTTGTATTAAATGCCAAACATTCAAATCAGCAAAATATGTCCATTTGTAAGAGAACATACAGACTATGCATGGTGTGTAAGAGACTACTCTTTGAGGGGAAAAAAAAAAAAAGAAAAATATTAACTAGTTAAAAAAAAAAAAAATTAAAAACCAGCCGTCATGTGGGTTTTTTTCTGCCCCGACCGGCTCCTACCCAGAGTTGAGTTTGCTGCGGACTCAGTTGGGAAGACTGGGACCAACACAGTCGAGTTTTCATCCACTTAATGGATGCGTTTCTGAGAGTGTTGCTCAAATTTCCTGACCAACACTGCAGGTGCCTGTATCTCTCGGGCCTGGTTGACGCCGGGATATATTATGAAAGGAAGCGTAGATACAGCCCTGTCATGTAGTCTCAGACCGAAATGGAAATCCGTAGCATCATCTTAATCATCCTCATTCTCATCGATCAGCATAAAAAAAAAAAAAAAAAAAAATCTCAAATTTCTGTGGCCCTTTCATGCCCTGCTCTCATGGTGACCTCAGTTTCGATGTCCTCCCTCCACGTCTGTGGCCTTGGTTTTGGTTCCGTCGGGGTCACCGGTCGGCGAGTCCATGGGGGCTGTCGTTGGACGGACGTGGTGGCGCCCTCCGGAGGGAGAGCTCACTCACGCGCCGGCTCCGCGACTAAGCATTATTGTCGTCATTGTTGGGGGCTTAGTAGGTGGTGTCCTGCGTATGTTAGATCAGAACAGGCGCCACTGAACACCACCTGAAGTGACTCCATATTACCTCCCTTGGTAACCAGCAGACGGCAATGAAAGGATCGCGACAATGTAAAAATTGACAATGTAAAAATTTTGTTTTACACATAATTTTTCATTTGCCTCAATGCAGAAAAATCAAACTGCCATTTCTTTTTTGCCACATCAAAAATCTTTGGAGCTGATGCTTGATTTTTCGAAGGTTTTTCAAGGTTTGGTGGTCAACAGAACCACGTTTAAAAAAGGTCAACTTTTCAAAGGTCTTCAAGGTCTTGAAATTCGCTGTCAGTCAGAATTCAAGGAGTTTCAAGAAGCTTACAAACCCTGCCTGGTGTAAAGAGACTCAAGTCAAGTCTTATTCAATCTTTTTTTATCTTCACTCACTGCGTGGCTGGTTAATGAACTGAAGACTGCAATTTCTTACTCTAAGATCTTATTTCACTGAGTGGCTGGTGTAAAGAGACTGCAAGTCTTAGATTTCTTCAGTCTTATTCACTGAGTGGCTGGTGTAATGAGACACTGCACGTCTTACTCTATCTCTTATTCACTGAGTGACTGGGGTGTAATGTAGCCCAATTGCATACTGGCAAGTCATTACTCTATCTTATTCACTGAGTGACTGGTGGGTAAAGAGACTGCAAGAAGTCTTATTCAGTCTTATTCACTGAGTGGCTGGTGTAAAGAGACTGCAAGTCTTACTCAATCTTTTTTTTCACACTGAGGGCTGGTATAAAGAGGACTGCAAGTCTCTTATTCAGCCTTATTCACTGGGTACACCTGTGCGGGGACTACATAACTGATTCATACAAGAGACGGCAAAAAAAAAGAACTAACTTATTCAGATCTTAGAGTCACCGAGTCTTTTCAGTCTTAATTCACCGAGTGGTCTGGTATGTAACGAGACTTGCACGTTTTTAAATCAATCCTGTTGTTTTTCACCGTGGTCTGGTGTACAGGAGACTGCAAGTCTTTACTCAATCTTTTTCACATGCAATTCCCGAGTGCTGGTGTAAAGAGACTGCAATGTCTTATTCAGTCTTATTCTTATTTTTATTCACCGTCCACGAGTGGCTTGTTGTAAAGAGTTGTCAATTTTATAGTTTCCACTGTGACAGCCTGGTTTATCAGAGATTGTCCCTCTTAATTATTAATCATCAGCTCATTCTCAGGAGAATGCGCATTACTTAATAATTAAAGAGGCTATCAATCATGCTCAGGTATCTGCTCTTATCAGTCAGAGATCATCAGGTGTAAAGAGATCATCATCTTTCATCCTTATATCATCAATCTGAGGAATGCTGAGCGGCTGGACTCCTAGCAGTGACCATCAAATCTTATTCACCAAGTGGGCCTGGTGTCTAGCAGTGATTGTCCTATTCAATCACCATGATCCTTTGTGCAAAGAGATCATCAATCATTCATGCTGCTGAGCCGGCTGTGTGTGAAACCACTGTCAATCTTAGCTCTTTTGCGTGCCCTGCGTAAAAGAAATACCGCCCAATTCTTATTTAAGCCAAGTGGCCCTTGATTTAACAGATTTTCATTCTTATTCTCTGAGTGCCCACGGCATCGTGTAAAGGGTGTAATATCCACTGAACAGAAAAAAAAGAATAAACAGCTGACCCCGCCCCGACTTCTCACGATTTTTCATCAACATTGTTTGGGAATTTACTATGTTACCTGGAATTTTAGTTTGTTGTTCCAAATAATTCCAGAAAAGTGGAGACAGACAAGCCATACCTGCACACACACACAACCACACCAACAACACACAACACCTCTGTACAACATTGCTCACTGTCAACCTAACACAATCCAAACTGAAGGCTTCCACACTGGAAGCACTCACCTTCTCTTCATCCATGCTCACCGACACTCACCTGCGCCTTGAAATAGATGGCCTTGACCATTGGCGGATGTCGATGCCCAGCGCCTTGTGACAGTAGGTGATGGCGGTGCCGTTCTGCTTCAGCTTCAGGCAGCACCAGCGCCATGTTTTTTTGTACATGCCGCAGCAGGTGCTTCTTCTGCTGGTCCTCCTCACGCTGGTTCTTCAGGTGGTAGTTCCTCGCAGGATCCCGAATGGCCGAAGGAAGACTTCAACCACAGAACCAATCATCAAGGACCTGTTGGAGTTTCAGACAGCCACAACACCTCAGAAATCAATTTAGCACTTACCTTTAACACTCTTGACCATCGGATCGCCCGCTAGCGCCCGTCGGCTCGGAAATCACACAGCCCAAAAAACGCTGAGAGCGCCCCCAGCGCCCGGGTAAAACACGTGGCACAATGGGCGCCGCCATGTTTCTCGTAGAAAAGGAAGTCTCTCGCGAGAATGTGACTTCCTTCTTTCTGTAGCCATTTACTTTCCGTTTGCAAAAAACCGCGAGTCGATACGTGCCGTGGTCTCGAGTTTCGAATTTTTAAAAGTTTTGAGGTCGAAATGCCGTTTTTTTTTTCACCGTGGCTAACCTTGATTTCTGCTGCCGTTCTATAATGAGATTTAGTGATGGAGATTCTGTGTTTTGTAGGATTTACGGCATAAGACTTAGTGAAAGTGCTGGGTATGAAGCTTAGAGTGACCTAGATTTCGACTGGGATGAAGTTCCAGGTATGATGAACAACAATTCGGAAGAAAGTTCTGAAGAAAGATTTTTTTTTTTTTTTTTGTCCGAGTAAATGACTCATGTGACATTCTTCAAACTTACGATATAGCAAGCAACATATATATTCGTAGGAATTTTTAAAATTATTTTCATTTCGTTATTTCCTTTCCTCTCTTTTAAATTAATTTTTTAATTGGGTAACCATGTTCAAATTATTACGGAGTTACTTACCTTGCCGACGGTTTTTCGGTGTACCTAAGCTCAGATAAGTGCATACTGAGAGGGTTATGAGCCACATCCTCTTGTTCTTTCCCGGCCCGGGGGTGAAAGATCCCCATTTGCATTCAACTTTCTTCTACCAGCTGTCCATACACCCTCATCAGTGTTACTGCCCTCTGACCTGCCTTTTTTTTTTTTTTTTTTTTTTTTTTTTTTTTTTTTTAATGCATGAAAGGCAAGAAATATCTGAAGAATCATCTAACATGCACCTAATGGGCGTGTCTCACAAAGCATTGCTCTCCTTTCCTTATCAAGACTGCGAGTGTCTGTTCTGTAGCTCCTGGCCTGACAGACACCCAGGATAACACTATCAAAGGAAGAGTACAGTAAACAGCCCCATGTCATACAGTCCCGACCTGAAGGGAACTCCACAACATCACCTTCATTGATCACTGTACCAAACAACAAACAAACAATAAATTCTGTAGCTCTTCTTCCCTGTTCTCTCCATTTCCCGTGGTACCCCTCATTTTCAATTACTCTCAAACTCCATACAAACCAAAATGAGGTGTCGACAGTTAGCAGCTTATAAAGTAATTTGCTGTGTATGAAGAATCAGTACAAGGCCTAACTGAAACACCATCAGAGTGATACGACTGCAGAGCAGCGTATCCTCCAACTGGCGCCTTCATGCTGACCCAATGCTGATCGCTCTTAGTGGACCGCTGGTGCTGGGGCTACAGCAGGTATGGATGCGGCTGTGCATGGGAAGATTGAAATAAGCAGCAAAAGTGGTAATACCATGGACAGGCATTGGAGATGAATTCCCAGTCACACACACACACACACACACACACACACACACATACACACACACACACACATGCACACACACACACACACACACACACACACACACACACACGAAACATTGGCAGAAACCAGTGAAACTGAAGATGAAGGTACCAACCTGTTTGTATTTGGTCCAGGCCCTTCTGTAATTGCAGCTGTTGAACAACTGGTTACCTTCCTGAAACACAGACTCTTCCCTGTCAACTACCAACCCCCACAAGGTTCCACACTGGAAACGTTGGGTTACATGGGCTTCACAGGCTTTTTTGCAGGACTTTCTGTCAAACGTACAAAGTCTTTTTACAACCACTCTTTTTTTCCTTACTTGTTTTCTAATGAAACTTTAAAAAGGTACACATGAAAAGGAATCCTAGTAAAGCCAATATATATAATCAACCAAAAAGTGTTCGAAGCATACATCACAGAACAGAAGAAAGAATACACCATATCGTCATATCCCCGTTACAACACTCCTATGAATTAACAATTGTTGGTCACTCATCATAGTGGAACTTACAGCTTGATACACATTTCCTACAATAACCCTCCAAGACTTGTCAAAGGACATTTGGAAATATTCCATGGGAGAATACATGCATGCAAAATAAGATGCACACATAATCACATTCTATTAGACCGACTGACTAAATGCAGTAAATCAGAATCTGGACCCACTCATTATTAGCTGAGCCTTAGTGAACACACACAGACTTGCCAGATAAGCACTAGGGAGGATATGGCTTGTAGCTTACACATGTCTGAAAAATTACAAGAGTTCTCACAATTCCACTGCAAACTAGTGGAATATATATGTATAAACAAAGACTGAATATCATTTATCAGTTATCTACACTGTCCTGAAATGATTCATCGTTCATGAAAAAGTTGTGCAAAGGTTGAGAGTTCTTTCATTTTTACTCTCAGAAATCAGTTCAAGTTGCTATCAAATGAATGAAAATGAAATACTGCCTAACTTTTTTTTTTTCCTCTTTTAATCTTTCACACCACTGTTAATGTCAAAATTGTTTCAAATTTGTTGTAATTAATGCTTCTTCTTCATTTTGCACAACTACATTCAACCTTTTTTCTTTGCCAAGGAAACTCAATGGAGAGGATGATCAAGGGAGCGGGGGGGGGTGGTGGTGGTGGTGGGCTTGATCAACAGGTGAGTCACATGGGACCAGAAAGAAAAAAATCACTTCAAACTACAACGGAACTCGTGAGAAATAAAAACCAAACTTTCCAAAGTGTGGTGATGCCTGATCACTTTTGCTTTTTGCTTTACCCATTTCAGTTTCATTCCAAGTGTCCTTTCACTTTTGAGAACTGAATACAACTATGGGATAAAGAGAGGAATTAAGCAAGTCTTCATTTTCTTTCCAGTGACACTTTGCTCATAACACTATCCACATGCCTGCAAATCAGTTTCTAGTACTGTCACACTCAATATGGACAAAATCTTGCTTTCCTCAGGATACTAAATCATTGCCAAACCAAAGGTTTTAGAAAAGAAGAAATGTTGCCCAGGTACCATGTCTTAAAGTGGAAATCTGAATATTAAAGAAAGCAGCACATTTTGTTCACAAGTGTTGCTGCAAGATGAGACTTCACTACATGATGTGTGACATCTGTATGTATCACAGAGTTACGTCCACCAAACTTCCAACCCAACAGTCCATGTCAGCAAACGAAAGCGCTTGAACTTGGCTGGCAAACGTGTTATATGTCAAGGCCCTGGTGGAACTTGTGAAATGCTCGCTGCAACGTCCAACAGGCAGAACAAAAAAAAGCTGCACCTCCCCCCTTGTCACACCCGGTACCAATCCTTCCTTGCAGCTCCCCACCACCTGTCCCCTCCTAGTTTCCGCTTAACCACAAAGAGTGATCTGGACCATGCTCCTCAAATCAAAACTCTTCTTGGAGGCCAGACAGAAACAGGATGTTGTCACTGTTCTCGTAAATCTAGTCAGCATACTCCATTTTGGTCCGTTACTGATCATGAAATGAGCATTTTCCCCATAGTGTCGTCATACACCAACATTGAAAAAATCACCGTTACAGCTGTAGGCATTGCTCTGTGCATGTCCATGGAAAGAGAATGACAAATTACCTCCCTTGGCTCTTCTTGATCAGACACTGCACCTTTACTAAGCCAAGGTTTGATGATGTTGGCCCATTTTATTTCAAATTGAAAAACATTTTGAATGTCAAGTCCTACTTTTGTCATAAACACATTTCTTAGACCAATAAATCACTTGTTAAGGGTTTTCATAGAAATATGCTTGCAGGTTTTTTCTTTTTTTAAACATTTCAAAGGAATTCAAGGCCACTAGGGGAAGTTAATGATTTCAAGATTTTAGAACATTTCAAGGATTGCACAATCAATCAATATGATAAACTAAAAGGTGGTGAAGTGTGGTGGAGAAGGGGGCGCTGGGGGGGTGGGGGAACTGATCTTTACCAATGGGGCAGTCTTCAGTAGCATTTTATCCCATGGCTAACGCAGCAAGATAAAAACAAGATTGCCCCATATCAGTTTCTGAAAAGGGCACAAATAAACACTGGCTTTAAACACAGCAAGATGAAAACAAGATTTGCCCCATATCAGTTTCCTGAAAAGGGCAGAAATAACACTGGCTTTAATGTTTCAAACGATCACAGCTCTGGGAAAGGGCAGAAATAACACTGGCTTTAATGTTTCAAACGATCACAGCTCTGGGAAAGGGAATCCAAGGTCAAAAATTCAACAGCACTTCAAACTCGTTGAAAGAAAAGCTCTGTAATCTTCCCTCCAGCTTACCTCTCGCACTGCTTTAGCCACTTTGCACGCAAACTCATTGAAAGAAAAGCTCTGTAATCTTCCCTCCAGCTTACCTCTCGCTCTGCTTTAGCCACTTTGCATGCAAACTCATTGAAAGAAAAGCTCTGTAATCTTCCCTCCAGCTTACCTCTCGCACTGCTTTAGCCACTTTGCACGCAAACTCATTGAAAGAAAAGCTCTGTAATCTTCCCTCCAGCTTACCTCTCGCTCTGCTTTAGCGACTTTCCACGCAAACTCATTGAAAGAAAAGCTCTGTAATCTTCCCTCTAGCTTACCTCTCGCTCTGCTTTAGCCACTTTGCACGCAAACTCATTGAAAGAAAAGCTCTGTAATCTTCCCTCCAGCTTACCTCTCGCTCTGCTTTAGCCACTTTGCACTCAAACTCATTGAAAGAAAAGCTCTGTAATCTTCCCTCTAGCTTACCTCTCGCTCTGCTTTAGCCACTTTTCCATGCAAACTCATTGAAAGAAAAGCTCTGTAATCTTCCCTCTAGCTTACCTCTTGCTCTGCTTTAGCGACTTTGCACACAAAAACTCATTGAAAAGAAAAGCTCTGTAATCTTCCCTCTAGCTTACCTCTCGCTCTGCTTTAGCGACTTTGCACACAAACTCGTTGAAAGAAAAGCTCTGTAATCTTCCCTCCAGCTTACCTCTCGCTCTGCTTTAGCCACTTTGCACACAAACTCAAATGACGCCTGCTTCCTCTCCTCCTGCACACCACAAAAAAAAAACAAAAAAAAAAACTTAATTGACTGAAGTGAAACAAAATAAACAGACCCAACAAAAACCATTACAGAACCCATACGGACACACAACAAACAGCAGCACAAACTTACATTCTGGTTAAGTTAGGCTCAATTATTAGATATCAAAGTAAAAAAGTTGACAAAATTCAGTTTGAAAAAATAGATGAGAGACTGACAATAAATGAAGAAACAAAATACGAACTTCTAAAAGCTATGTGGACAACAGACCATGGGACAGGCCAGTCCAACCTCCCAACGCATTCTATGGTCACTATTGCATGCTTCTGGACAGGAACCTGAAGCAGTTTCGTTAGAAATAGAAATAGGACAAGCAACAACACACAGAAAATCATACACGATACAAGTGCTGACTAGACCAGCTTACCTCCGTCATCTGGTGGTAGTCGTCTACCCCTTCTCGCTCCACAAAACTGAGCAGCTCGATGTCAAACAGTACTGTAAAGCACACATTACAAGCGTTTATCCTACTGGAATCTTACATGTAACACATTGCCCTCCTCCCCTATCCCCCAGTCCTCCCCCTTCCTCTCCAGCCTGTTTCCTTCCCAGCAAAACACATTCCTTTTTTGTTTTACTTCAAACCCACTTTTGACAAGTTATGAGATAACCCATAAACAAGATCACCAGAAAACTGGGTATAGACAGTGTGGTCAAAATCCTCTGACATGACCAACTTCTTCCCACAATAAAGACCATATGGCATGCTTATTTCCCTGGTACCTCTTCCTTCGCAGCAATGAATGTGCATCTTAACTGCTTCAGAATTTGGAAATGTCTCATCAAAACAAATGCTAATGCTCTGGCTGCACTTGACAGAGTAGTCACAGCTGATACGGAATTTGCTCCTGATAGGAAGAACAACAGGGAGTCTTTGAACCAAGAGCAATGTATTTCTTTTCGAGAAACTGAGGAAGAATAATAATGCTATGTTAACCCAAAAAAAAAAAGTGAAACTCTGTTCTTCCAAGTCTCAAGCTTGATTTTTGAAAGTCTTAACTAACATCTGAAAAGAGTACGAGAGGCCGGCGCTGACTTTTCGAGAAACTGAGGAAGAAGAATAATGCTATGTTAACAACAACAAAAAAAAAAAAAAAAAAAAGTGAAACTTTGTTCTTCCAAGCCTCAAGCTTGATTTTTGAAAGTCTTAACTAACATCTGAAAAGAGTACGAGAGGCCGGCGCTGATATCGAGAAAATGAAAAGTTACCTGTACTGTCGGGAGGAATGCGAGGAGGGCAGCCCATCTTCCCATAGAAATACTCTGGCTTAAAGATGAATCTTGACCGCTCTCCTTTCTTCATGGAACCCACGGCCACGTGCATGCCTTCCACCTGGCTCCCTGGCACACAAAACTTCAAATGCACATTACTGCTTTACACTGCACACATTCATTCCAAGGCCTACACCTAAGAGAGTGGCACTGTAAGACCTTGCTGATGTTTCAGAATTTCAAAGTTCACACCTCCATGTAATGCCTGTCAATGCTAAATCAACCACCCATTCTCAGATCATGCAAGGCTGAGGAGTAATGAAACATTAGGTCCACTTCAGTAGCTGAAAAGTACAGCTCCTGAAGTAAGTCTGAAAATTGTTGCTTCTTCTTTTCTTTCTTTCTGACTTCACCAAAGCATTTGACAGTGTCCACAGACCATTACTGTGGAAAATCATGAAACCCTACGGCTTCCCTGAGAAAGTTGTGTCGGCCATGGGGCAAATTTACATAAAACTCAAGTGCAGAGTCAGGAAGGAAGATGGCTACAGTGACTGGTTTGAAGTTATCACAGGGGTAAGGCAAGGTTGTATCCTCCCCCCTCTCCTCTTTTCACTTGCCACTGACTGGGTTTTGAAACACGCAACTCAAGGAAAGGAAATCAAGTGGACTGAGGGAAACATCCTCTTAGATCTGAATTTTGTCATGACATTGCTGCTCTTACAAGCACACCACTCAAGATCTGCAGGTGCTTGTAGACAATATCACCAAGTTTGCAGGCAACACTGGCCTCATTATCAGTGCCAAAAAGACTAACAACATGCTGACCGATAAACACCATGGGCCATCAGACATTCTCAACAACCAAAAGCAAGTGGACGAAGTAGAGAACTTCACATACCTAGGCAGCTCCATCAACAACGCCAGTGACCTCGACCATGAACTGAAGTGTCATACTGGGGAGGGCAACATCAGCATTCAATCAGCTGAACAAAATATGGAACAGCAAGAAATTCTCCCTTGGACTCATATTGAAGTTTTATGACTCCTGTGTGATTTCAATGCTGTTATATGGCTGTGAAACCTGACAATTAAAGACCACCCAGGAGAAGAAACTTGACGCTTTTGACACGGAGTGCCTAAGTGCACTAAGCATCTAAGTCTTAAATTTCCTTTTGCTTTTTTTGCTTTTTTGCTTTCTGCTTTTCATTTCTTTTTCATTTTCATTGCATGATTTGATTCTTATTTTCCTTTGCAGTGCTCACACCACGTTACTTACATATTATTGATCTAAACATGAACTGACAAATCAAAAACTATTACTCAGAAGATCAGTAGCAGTGACAAAAAACGGAAGCTAACCACCAAACTCTGCAAGAGCTAAAGAACAGGAGAAAAGCTGGGGGCGAAGTGTTCTAGCAAAACAAAAAAAAAAGTTAAAATTCCCATAGCATATCTGCTGTACAGGCAATGAATTGTCAGAGACGCACCATGGCTAGGACATGGCATAATGAAAGGCCAAGCCCCTCCCTCTCTTTCTGCTGCCTTTAACCTTCCCTGAACTGAATCAGATACTATCTACTGCTATGTGAACAGGGAGAGTTTCCAAGCCGAAAAATCCCACCCCACACAGTGGTTTGAACATACAACCTTCAGCTCCATCGCTCCAACATCGTACCACTGGCCCTTCGTTTATGTTCTCACTCCTGCTTTCACGAACATTACTGATAAGGAAAACTTTTTTTTTCCCAAAAAAGAGAAACTGCATGAAGCACAAAGTCTTTGACTTTTGCAGCGTCTTGCTGATTAACGCTATTAGAGCTTGACATTATTTTACCTTCAAGTGCGTGGACACAGTGGTGACTTCCCACCCTGTTGAGAAGTTTACAACAGATTCCTTTGTGTCATCATTGTCAGCTAGAAATATACAAAGCATGACCAACACCCTACAGGTTCCACTGACTCTTTTTTCCCCACCTCCCCTATTTCTTTTCTTTTCCTGAAATGTCCCTCCCCCCTTCCCACACTCTCATCTTCACGTTCACTGAATTAGTGGAAACATGACAGCCACGGTCCTGTGACGGCTGGTAAGAGGAAAAAAAAAAAAAAAAAAAAAAAAAGCACAAGCAAACCTATATGATGAAAGTAATGTCTCTCCTGTGAATCATCTTTTAAAAAAAAAAAAAAAAGGAAGAAAAGTAAGTACATACCAATACCGAGACGAAACTTTTCAATCTGCTGCCTCAGGCGTGTTGAATCAAATGGCTCCGCCTCCATTTCATGGTATGCGTTGTAGTGAACTGAACGAAAAAAATTTTTTAATTAGCATTAGCCATCTCTTTTCCTCCTGCAGTTGCCGAAATATCAAGTAATAATACAGAACATTATTTCTAAACTGTAATATCTTGCATTAGTAACTAAATGCACTCTGTATACACCATTCATTCAAGTGACACTTCCCTCCAAATCACTTCTTTCCCCTTCCCTTCTCTCCCTACTCCCCCCCCCCCCCCCCTCCAACCCCATCTACCCCCCGCCTTCCCTCCAACACACTGATAGATTTCTCCCTTCTCACCCATTCCCATTCCTAACACAAAGTCATATACCATTAGCTGGGGTAAATACTAAAAACAAGTCATTTTTCAACTTCTGAAAACAGGTCACTTTTCAGGTGATGGTCTAGTTCTGGCAGAGACCAGACATTTTGCCAGCTGAATGAGGGAATTCCAAATATGTGTGACCTGAAGAAACTAAAGGTCAAATGAAGAACCTAAAGGTCAAGTGAATGGATCACTGGTTAACAAATCTAGATCGTGACCTCACGAAAAAACCACAGATTGGCTCTAACCTGAAGCCCATGACCCATCATTTAGTTTGCTTATTCATGACAAAGAACTAAATCTCAACTGAAGTTGCCACAATGCCTTTTTCCAAGAGTATGAACACAACACTGCTCATTGGTGTTCAACTGGGAGATATTCTTTTTTTGGGGGGTGGGGGGGGGGGGGTGGGGGTGTGGGCTGCTGAAGCTGAAACTGTTTTCTGTAGGCTGTGCAATCAAATTTATTATCTTAATACCAATCGCATTGACCAAAGTATCACTCAGTCATTTCCAAAGCATTGTGAATTTGTGTTATCTCGGCCATGCCAAATGACAAGATCTACCTACAAATCAAGAATAAAAAATTTGGTCAATTAACTGATTTTAATCAAAAGACAGTTGTCACAGACTAACTTCCGTTGTATAAAGGAGAGCTTTCATACTGGTACTTCTCTTTGCTAAAAACCCACAACAGTTCCCAGAATATGGCCAGTCATCCACTTTTCCACAAACCTAGGTTTGGTGAGATTTGAGAACCTCACTGATAATGAATCACAAACCAAAAATTGGACTATTAAAAATGAAGATGGGAACAACAAAATTAGGTTCATAATCTGAAAGTTCACTGAATTAAAACAGCCTCAGCCTACATTCTCCCACAGCCTCCATTTAAGACTAGTGACTCTTGAAACCTTTTCATTAGTTTCCAGAGCTTGTTATAAAACTGGAAACTAAATGTTAAGAAATCTAGAACTGAAAGAAAGAAGACTAGGAACTAAATGCAAGACTATGGGATTGTCAGTGTATGTGTGCATAGCTAGTGCATGTGTTTTAAAGGGAGAGAAAGAGACAGAGATGAAGCTGCTTATGCTAAAGCCCACCTGCTACAAAGGGATATATGTCAAGGCTGCCACCTTGGTGAAGTCTACTCTCAAAACAGATTTTTTTAAACAACAGGGGGATGGTAGTATGAAGGGAAATAGAGAAAGAATGTATGTCACAACTCAAACACAAGTGAATGTACAACATACATATTTGTATACATGCTAGTGTTTAATTGAGGCTGGCAGAGGAGGAAAGAAGAGTCGGGTGGGGGGGCTGCTTTGAGGCGTCAGTAGAGGAGCTGATGAATGTTACATAAAGCACGTAGGCCAACACACCCAATAACAAATCATAAATGTGTGCAAATTACTGACCCCTGACAAGGGCACCGTACGGAACCACAGACCCTGCTCCTGGCTTCATTATCTGTTTGAACACGCCACCATCCTGCGTTTCTGTGATGTCCTCCATCTTCCTCTGCAACACTTCGAACGTGTCCAGGCCTTCCCTGTCGCACGTGTCAGATATCTCTTCGTCCACCTGCAAGATGTTGGCGAACACATCTTCTCCGGAGAAGGCACTGTCGTTGGTAAAGTCTGACTCTGCCAGCGGAATCAAAACAATGTGCTGTGTCATAAACTGGCAGTGAAAAGACAATTTACATCAACGATCCTTGTTCTTCAAAAAGATTAGTAGTCAAAAGAGAGTATAAAAGAGTCCACCATCATTTAATAATTAAGTTATCAAGCAAAGCAACAGGATTTAAAATGAAATCCTGCTTAGCAAGTTTTACAACAAACCAAGAGAAGATAATCTGCTGTACAATCTGAGCAAATCAAATTTCAAGTGCAGTCCTGCCAAAAACATTCATGTCTTTAGCATTTCTATACCTTTCTTATCTTTGTTTCTAAAAAACAGCAGGGCTCTCCAAAATCACAGTCACAATGATCCCTTCTTCAAATCTCTCTGCACTGTGTTCCTTTGTAGGGAGTCATACTGGACTACAAAAAAAACTGGACTACAAAAAAATGGATGCTGCAGCATATTAGCAACTTCTGTCTCCTTCACCTTCCCTTCAATACATGTATCTTATGTTGGTGCTGAAAATTTTGGTAAACTTACCCCAAACTCAAAACAGATTTTGTCTAAACTGCAAAACCAATGTAGACACTGTCATACCATACACAAGCCTCACTTCCAACATGTTGTATTTCAGCAAAAATCCCATCGTGGGGAGGAAAAACACTTTTACTCTCAGGTATCAATGTTGTCTTCTACACATTGAAGCAGTGTTCATATCAGTGATGGAAAAACAAGATGCAATCTACTTTCTTAAAGTGTCTGAATCATGAAGAAGCATAGGTACTGAAAAGCCAGTTTTTACTGCGTAAATGACGTATCATCAGAGACCCTGAATACCCAGTGATTTTGTACGATAATGCAAAAATCTATCAGTGTATGTTGTTTCCCAGTGACCATGTCTTAAAAGCCACATGATATATTACTGAACTTGCTTAACACAATGTTCAAGAAAGGTTTTTACTCAATGATACCAACACTCTGAAAGAGTCAGTTTTTGATAGGAAAATCTTCCCTTCATTATTTACATATCTAAGTTTTTAACTACACACACACACACACACACACACACACACACAAACAAAGCAGAAAACAGATAAAAACAGACCTAAATTAATTCTATTTGAAACAGGCGAGACAGCTGGTTCATCCAATGATAATGATTCAAATTCTTATAAAAGAAAAACAAATTCAAAAAGTAGTAGTGAAGGACAATAAGCATAAAGACAATACAACAGAAACTATCACAAAATACCCATAAACTTCAAAAACAAATTGGTTCTGCCTGCTATTAGTGCTAACGATGCTTTTAAATAATCCTGATTACGTTTTTCCTAAAATGCCCCTAACATTGACAACTTGTTCCACTTCAACTGAATAAAAGTTGTTTTTTTTTTTCCTTTATTTATTTTTTTTTTTTTTGTTTCTGCCTCGATTATCAATGGCCACAGGTGGCTTCACTGCAAAACCCCTCTCTAACCTGAAAACTGTACTGCAGCTGCTGGAATTCTGTTCAGTTTCAACAGTCAAGTTTGGCGATTTAGTCAGAATATTTTTGAGCAGATGGTGCCACAAATAATGTCAAACCTTTTCATTGCCATTGTGCCCTTACATTCGGTGAGCACAATGTGTTGTTTTCATTACCCAAATTGTTTTACTGGTCATTTTTGTTGGCCACTTTCAGGGCTGTAAACAGTGTAAGTACAATTGTATTGTTTGAACTCTTCAAACAGACTGAAACAATAAGTAGTTTTTGCATCCTATCTCTGATACCAACCAAAACCCAAAAACTGATGTGATGTTATGTGTGTACACACAAATGATTAGGGTTTGAAAGCAGTTTAATATTTTGATTCATTTTCTTTTAACTTCTTCATGTAGACACAGAGAGAGAGTGAATCTGAATGAAAGCCACTCAGAAACGAAGACTAGACGAATTACTCAGACCACGGACTGATGGACTGACAGAGACAGACAGAGAGACCAGGAAAAACCAAGTCTGACTTTATGTTTATGTATTTGTTTTAGTATGTGTGCGCTTGCGTGCAAATGTGTGTACATACACATAAGACTAATAAAAAAAAAATGAATAGCTACCGACATTAATTAAGAATCCATCCACTGCATTCTCAGCCTCAAACATCTGATGAGATGGGTGCATATTTTTCACTAATTTCAGCAAACTGAGGTGACACCAAGACAATCACACTGAGGCAATACCAAGACAACCACACTGAGGTAATACCAAGACAATCACAGTGAGGCAACACCAAGACAATCACACTGAGAGGTAACACCAAGACAATCACACTGAGGCAATACCAAGACAATCACACTGAGGTAACACCAAGGCAATCACACTGAGGCAACACCAAGACAATCACAGTGAGGCAACACCAAGACAATCACACTGAGGCAATACCAAGACAATCACACTGAGCAACACCAAGACAATCACACTGAGGCAACATCAAGACAATCACACTGAGGTAACAGCAAGACAATCACACTGAGGCAACACCAAGCCAAATCACACTGAGGTAACACCAAGACAATCACCTGGCTGTACATCACTTGTGTCCACTTCAAACTGTAACCTTTGTTTGGATCCCGCAGGTCTTGAATGTTGATGGGTTCCTTAAGATTCACCGATTCGTCCTGCAAACACACACACACACACACACACACACACACACACACACACACACACACACAATCATTAAAGACGACAATTCCTTATCCAACACGTTTTTGAAGCAATGTTGGTGCGGTACAATTTTTACTGAAGAGACCTACACCACCTCCACTAAGGGACAGACCATCGGGCAAATGCGTCACGTGACAACAAAATGTAAAACAAAAATCTTAAGCAGACACACGGAGATTCTCAGCACCACTGGGAACATCAATGCCAAGGGTGGCACAGGACTGCTCTGAAGGCGGGTGAAGACAGTGCTTTTCTGGGTCCCCCCCCCCTCCCCTCAGCACCTTCGGGTGTTTCTTTTTCTTCAGCACCACTGGGAACATCAATGCCAAAAAAAGTAACAGCAGTTGTTAAGGCCAAGTTGGGAATGCCGCTATTCCAAAAAGCAATTAAAACTGGCCTAACTTATGAACCTTTAACATTCAGTTTGCACTAAAATGATTGCATACATTTCACAGAAAAAAGGACAAATGATAAATCATAAAATGAAATACTGCTGTTGAATTTCCCACACTTTATTAGAACTCTTACATTTCTTCCTGCTTCACGTCCACCGACTAAGACATCTGATGATCTTCTTCATAGTTTAGTCAAGATTCCTAGTTGAGAAGGGGTTGATGGGTGTGTGTGTGTGTGTGTGTACTTGTGCGTGTGTGTGTGTGTGTATGTGTGTGTGTGCGTGCATGTATGCAAAAGTGACCCCACAGGCATAAATCTCTGCCACTTAATCAAAAATATGTAAAATGAAGTAAAAAACGGAAAGGAGATTTGACTTGTAATATACAATGTGGAAACTGGCACCTTAGTCCTAAAAATTATGGGGGGAGAGGTGGGAGCTGGTGTATGGTGGAAGCTGTTACTCGCATCATATCGGCACAGGCTCAGACAGTCCTTTGCTGGCTCCAAGTCTTTTGTTGTTGTTGTTGTTGTAATAATGGTGTGCACGGCATATGCTATGATCAATTAACTTCCAATATTCAAAGCAGTCTGGATGCAAGATTCAAGGCCTCTTTGTTTTTTTTTTCTTTAAATATCTTTAAACGATTCTATTATAATGATGGAAGTTTGTAATGAATTTCAAAGATTCATAATCAGTGTCATAACAGAGAGAGAGAGAGAGAGAGAGAGAGAGAGAGAGAGAGAGAGAGAGAGAGAGAGGGGGGGGAGGGGGGGGAGAGAGAAAGAGAGAGAGAGAGAGATGTGCAAGCAACAGGTTAATTTTGACAAAAAATACAGAATGCCCTCTTGTTGATGTAGTTAAACATTGTCAGCAATTTTGACATCATCATGCTGATTTTTTTTTTTGTGCCTGTCATGATATTCCCCCTTGCTCTTCAAAACCAAAACAAGGCTGGGGAATTTTAGTGATATTAATTCTTAAACCATTTTGATGATTTAAGTTGGTTAAGCCAATGATTTGTTATACTCTTCTCAGCACATTTTTCACAAGAGCTCTGTGCTTTCTCAGATTAAGCGGAGAAACCACACACAACCATGTTCCAGGACTGGTCTATCTAGACCTTCAAGATTTAAAGAGAGTAGTTAAACCATTATTTCTATGGGTTTATATGATGGACATTCCTGCTTGCACTCAAGACAATAGCTTGACATACTCTCTTTGAAAGTGAACTATGACCCATAAGTCCTTCTCACATTTTACAGACCTGTTGTAGTTCACAGCCATCAACTTTTATGAATATCTTTACCAATATGCATGACCACAGTTTTCATGTTAAAATTCTATTTGCTAATGATTTGTCCATATCTAACTCGTCATTACAGGTTTGTAAATTAAATATGTATGCATGCATAATTAAGAACATATTGGCAAACATTTATTAAAATACAGTTTAGAGATAAGAATAATGACAACATAAAAAAAACTGTTTATAAAATATAAAAAGAGTGGCAGCCAAAACACCACTCTCAGGAACACAACTTGTGGTAGTAACACTAGTGAGATTTTGCTTCATCAATGCCAGCATACTCATAGTCATACTGATCTATATCCTTCCAAAAAATATCTTGAATGCCGCTATCCTCAATCCATCTATTAATGTGGAACTTTGTCAAAAGTTTTAGGAGATCCAAGTACACAATAAATGAAATGTTAAAAATAACTTACCATTCAAACTAATCATTCAATCACACTTATTTCATGATTTTGTTGCAGAGGATCTGCCAGATGTACACCCTGATTAAATGTTGACAGTAAGTTATAATTGAAATTAAGCTCTGGCAAACTATGTGCGCACACACACACACACACACACACACACACACACACACACACACACACACACACACAGCAATACAGCAAAAATGTTAGATGTTTATGTGGGTGAACAAATTTCTAGCAAGCACATCATTTTTGAATGTCAGAGGTTAAGACCTATCTTACCAGTGATTTCTGAAAATTGTATTGAAGGCATTCTCAAAATGCATCTAGTTTGTTTAATATTTTGAAATGTTTACTTCATAGTCCTGTAGGACATTTGTCATAGACTAGTTGATTGTTTTTGTTGTTAATGCTCATTTTTTTTCTTCCTTAGCCAAGAGACATAAGTACATACACACACAATACGGTCCCTCTCCCCTCCTCCTCTCCTGATCCCCCCCCCCCCCTCCCCTCCCCTCCCCCCGTCTAATATCACTATGTGGATAGATGTTAAATTGAAGACAACAACAACACACACATACACTGGTACACACACACACGTACTGGTCTATAATTACCAAGTTCGTTTTCATAATGCCTTTTCTAAAAATTGGCTTTGGTGCTCTTTCAGGTATGCAAAACTGTTGTACTCTAAAGAGAGAGCCTTGTGTGTGTGTGTGTGTGTGTGTGTGTGTGTGTGTGTGTGTAAAAAATGGACTTGCAAATTTGAATTCGGCCGGATTTTCTTTAAGCTGAAAATGTGTTATCTAACATCCTCTGACATCCCCTCCCATCCTCGTGTACTCTCCAGACAAAGTATAGAAATGGTAATTTCTCAAATTTTAAAGAACACCATCAAGGAACATACAACTTTGAAAAAGTTGTTCTGCACTTTAAGTTCACGCTGATGAGCAAACGTGAGTAAATGTTGATACTGCCGAAAATATACACTGACGTAGTTCTCGGACAGAACTTTCTCTTCGAGTTCAGCGAATCACCGAATGAACAGAACACTGAACAGAAACTACAACTTGAAAATGACATTTAATTCGAAAACAATACCTCGTCGAATTCAGACTTGGGTGATGGGGGAAAGGGTAGAATCAAGATTAACATACCAAATAGTCCATTCTCCTTGGCTTCGAATGTCTACAGCAAAATATTTAAACTTGCAGATAACACAGACCGCACAACCTTCTTTCTTTGTAAGACCGTCCTGTGCGCACCAAATTTCGAAGTGAGGCTAGGCTTAGCTTACCGGAAGTTGCTGCCATCCAGTCAACAACTTTTTAACAAACACGTGCAAAATGGCAGCAAAAAGTACTGAAAAACGACTGGTAGTTATCTTAGAAAAGGCCAATCTTGAAACTGTGAAGGCAAGTCATTTCATCAAATTTGCATTGATCTGAAAATTAGTTGATTTTAATTATCATTTGGTGCACAAAACTGTGTTTTGAGGAACATTTTCGTAGAAATTTGAGAGATTCGAAATGTTGGCGACTTTGTTATGGTTTCATTGATCGCGGCGTAATGTTTACATTATTATGATTATAAATACTAGCACTGTAGAATATGAGAATGAGATAGAGCGGATCAATAAGATCAACATAAAGGAGGAACGGGGAGGGGGAGGAGGCGAGGCGCCAAAGTTGGACAATGCTTGAATGAAAATGTTCGATCATGATTTAATTGTGAACCAGAAAGTATCTAAAATGGGAGACGAAACGAATTCTGCATTGTTGACAAAGTGATGCTTTGTCATTTGAGTTTTGTTATGATTGTTTAAAGAATTATTCGGTTTGAACTCTCTCTCTCTCTCTCTCTCTCTCTCTCATCCTTTTCATCTTTTGAACCTAATCCTTTTTCACCCACCATCCTTCCCATTAAGCCTTTCCATTAAGCCTGTCATCCCCCCCCCCCTACAAAACCATCCCTACCCCCCCCCCCCCTCAGTCTCTCACTGTCTCTGTCTGTCTGTCTGTCTCTGTCTCTCTCTCTCTCTCTCTCTCTCTCTCTCTCTCTCTCATCCTCCAACCCTCTTGAGGAACATTTGCTTGTTTCATTTTCAGTATTATGTGATGTGTATGTCCACCTGCAGTGAACAAATCTATAGATGTAAGTATTATCCCCACACATTTGAAAATCTATGTTACCCTAAATCCATATCATTACTTGTCAAAAATTCATTCACTGTAAGCAAAGAAAAAAAACGGGCAATTTGAAACATTAACACAAAATTTTTTCTCCAGGTGGGAAAGGTCTTTGAACTGCTGAACTGCGATCGACACCAGCACCTGGGCAAAAAGGCCAAACGAGATATCAGCCAGGTCCGTCCAGACATTACCCACCAGTGTCTTCTCATGCTCATGGACAGCCCTCTCAACAGAGCTGGGTTGCTGCAGGTCTACATCCGCACAGAGAAGAATGTCCCTGATTGAAATCAATCCACAGACGAGGATTCCGAGGACCTTTGAGAGATTCTGTGGACTGATGGGTAAGAGAGAGGTGTGGCAGAGTATTGTCCCTTTGAATGTAACTGGTGCATGAGAAACTTAAAATGAATTATGCAGTGTAGTCCAGAAATAGAGGTGAAGAGAATAGGTTGAAAAGGAGTTGGGGGGGGGGGGGGGGGGGGGGGGGGGACAAAAGGGTTAAATGCTTATGGTTCATTTATTTCAGACAAACTAATATTAGGTTTTATTATGAGAACAATGTTTATATGTGGAATTAGAGTAATGATAAAACAGACATTTAAAAAAATCGCGAGGCTCTTGTTTTTATGGAATGAAATAATGGTATACCTCTCTGAGTGTAGTTTAATATTTATAATGAAGTAAATATAGTTGTTTGTGTGTGTGCGCGCGCGTGCGCGCGCATGTGTGTGTGTGTGTGTGTGTGTGTGTGTGTGTGTGTGTGTGTGTGTGTGTGTGCGGGCACGCATTTTTATGAATTATTTCTTGTTTCAATTTTGTGCAGGCTGAATATGGAATAGAATGTTTATTACACTTTAGAAAAGCCAAGTGTTTAAGTTAAAAAGTAGTACAAATGTGTTTTTTTTTTAAGTTTTGATTCCAAATTGATGGTTATCTTGGTTACCTTGCTGGCCTGAGGAACAACTTCAAGATGAAAGGTGTTGCCCTCTGCTTTGTTATTTGTTTGTGTCATTCGCTTATCATATTTTCTTCTTCTTCTTCTTCTGTTTGTTTGTTTCTTGTAATTTTATTTTCCATGCCCACTCAGTAATATTATACTTGTTCTTGTCACATCCTTAGCTGTGGCAGCCCACAGGGAACAATCAGTCTCCATGAGGTCACCCATGTGAGGAGACACAGCACCTGTGATGAGTCACTTTGGTCATGTGATTCAGAACACAGGAGACGCAGCACCTGTGCTGAGTCACTTTGGTCATGTGATTCAGAACACAGGAGACGCAGCACCTGTGCTGAGTCACTTTGGTCATGTGATTCAGAACACAGGAGACGCAGCACCTGTGCTGAGTCACTTTGGTCATGTGATTCAGAACACAGGAGACGCAGCACCTGTGCTGAGTCACTTTGGTCATGTGATTCAGAACACAGGAGACGCAGCACCTGTGCTGAGTCACTTTGGTCATGTGATTCAGAACACAGGAGACGCAGCACCCCTGCTGAGTCACTTGGTCATGTGATTCGGGACGCTGCTCATGTAGACGTCACTGATGATAATGATGAGCCAGCATGAGTGAACATCCACCGCTGAAGAGCTGTGCCACATCCATCCAGCAACAGCCACCTTGAACTTATCCACACACCAACATCATCAAAGATTTCGACACTAGCTCACCTCCCCTCTTGAATGGGCATGGACACAAATAAGAAATCAAAACTGTGGTTGAAAGAAAAGCAGGAAATGAAGGGTCAGAATTTGAAGCTTTGCATTTTGAATCATGCGTAATGAGGATGATGAAGATGTCGCAACCGACTTTCCAAGTTCCATTTAGATTTGAAATTAGCCTTGCCATTCGAGGCTATAGCACACCTTACGACTCTGGCTTTTAACCAGTTGGAGGCTGAAAAACAAAGCCTTGCACTCAAAAAAAAAGACGTCTCCTGTGCTAATATGTGTGTGTGTGTGTGTGTGTGTGTGTGTGTGTGTGTGTAGTGTGTGTGTGTGTGTGTGTGTGTGTGTGTGTGTGTGTCTGCTGAGTTGCACTTGTCATAGTCTGTGTACGATCTCAGGAATCTTTACCACTCCTGAAAATTTTCAGATCACCACCTGGGTGACTAGAAGTGTAAAGTGAATTTGCTCGACATTATTTTTTGGTAGACTTAAACCGTAAAGCAACATCAATGGATGGTGGACTTACACAGTATAGCAACATCATTTGGATGGTGGTTTGGCGTCAATACTGTACTATGTCAGACATAGCATAGGCTCAGCCCCTCCACACTGAACTCCGGGGTTCCTATCTCCCTCCCAACCCAGGCCCTGGAACTTTACACAGACGCCTCCAACTCAGGCTGGGGGGCCCACTTGGAGAGCTGTCATGCCTCGGGAGTGTGTGACGCACAGACTGCCCGTCTCCACATCAACGTCCTGGAACTGGAAGCGGTCAGGCTTGATCTCCTCCACTTCCAGACCCAGGTCTCACACCGACTTGTTCTCCTTCTCACGGACAATACCTCGGTGGCTTGCTATGTAAACAAGGGGGGGTGCACGCTCCATCAGCCTCTCCCTCTGGACAGAGGCTCTCCTCCACTGGTGTCATGCGCATGGAATCACCCTTCGCGTGAGACACATAGCGAGGACGCACATCATTCTGGCAGACTCTCTCAGCCGCTCCAGGTCCGTCCTCCACACGGAATGGACCCGCAGCAGGCTCACCCTAAACTCGGTGTTGGAACATTGGTTCAGACCCCATGGTCGACCTGTTTGCCTACTGGTTCAATCATCGTCTGCCAGTGTACATCTCTCCCGTCCAGATCCCCAAGCGTATACAATCGACGCTCTCTCCCTTCCCTGGACCAGCCTCATAGCATACGCCTTTCCCCCCTTCCCAATCCTCCACAAGGTGATCAGGAAGGCAAGGCTGGAAAGACCCAGGCTCATCCTCATAACCCCATGGTGGCTGACCCAGTCCTGGTTTCCGGACCTCAAGCCCCTCACCCATGTTTCCCCCCACCAGCTGAACCCTCGGTGGAACATGCTGAGGCAACCCCGCTCAGGTCACCTTCACTCCAACTCTCAGATGCTTCGCCTACACGTTTGGCTCCTGTGCCAGCCCATTGCGAACACCTGCCCCTACCTCCCACTTGGACACAGATCCCAGTCCGTCCTAGACATACTCGCAGGGGCGGGGGCCTCGCAGGGCCTGCAGGACTTAGCCTCAGCCTCTCGCAGGGCCAGCACCGAGTCCCTCTACAATTACTGATGGGAGAGATGGGTCTCTGGTGCTCGGACAACTCTGTTCCCCATGACCACCTGTCCAGTATCCAGATAGGCAATTTCCTATCCCACCTATCTTCCTCTCGGGGCTACAGGTCGGCTATCTGCACCACCATTCGCCAACTCGGGGGTCCCTCCTTTGAGAATGACTTCCTTCTCAGAGAGGTATCTAGGGGGGTGGCCCTAAGGGAAGCTCAGTCCCTTAGGGCATTTCCCTTTGGGACCTCTTTATTGTCCTGGACGCTCTCAGAAAACCCCCTTTCGAGCCTATCGCCACCCTACCCTTTGACCTTCTTTCCTTCAAGACCACCTTTCTCCTCGCCCTGGCCTCGGCCAGAAGACGAAGTGAGATTCATGCTCTCAGCAGGGACCCCAGAGACATCGCCTTCCACAGGGACGGCTTTGTCTCTCTGAAGTTTCTTCCAGAATTCTTAGCTAAAAATCAGGAACCGGGCACTGCCTCTCTTCCCTCGTCATCCGCTCACTGGCGGATACCTTAGGAAGAGGGGAGAGCGGGGAAGACATGGACCTTTGCCCTTCCAGGTGTCTCAGATACTACTGGGAACGCTCACGCCCCAGGTGCTCCTCCCAAAGACGTCTCCTTATTTCTATCACCCCAATAATAGGAAGAAACATCTCCGCTGGCACTGTCTCTAGGTGGCTTTCCAGGATGGTGAGATCTGCCTACGCACAGGCGTACAAGGATCTCCCCTGTCCCATCCCTCTGGGCACATGAGGTCAGAGCGCTGGCCACTTCCGCAGTGTTCCAGCACTCTGTCCCTTGCGCCATCTTCTGGAGGCAGCCTACTGGCATTTGGAAAAACCCCTTTATAAACTTTTATTTAAGGGATATCCGCATGACCAGGGCTGATGGTTCAAAAAGGATCTCCTTTGTGGCGGCCAGTGCAGCCATATCGGTTAACCCCAAGAACCTCGAAGGCGCTCTGCCCTCCTCCTATTCCTTTAAAATTCTGCTATGGTCTGACATGGTACAGTACAGGACGCCAAAATGGGGAGTTTTTACTATAACTCCCAGTTTGGCTAGTATACTTACCATGTCAGACTCAGACCCCGCCCTACCTTCCCCTCTCACTAGGGTTCTCAGGGTTACCTTGCACACAGGCCTTGATGAATGAGGTACAGGAAGCTGACACTGGCTTCTTCCTATGGCAGAAGTAGGGTGGGCGACACGTGACTGTCTTATGACTGCATTTGCCACAAAAATTTCGGTCTGGCAGAGCTGACTAACTGCCGTAGAATGCTGTGGTCTGACATGGTAAGTATGCTAGTCAAACAGGGAGTAAAGTAAAAAACTCCCCATACTTGCACAGTGGGCATGGGATGTACACATCAATGGATGGTGGACTTTTAGCAACATCTGGTTGGTTGTTTAAATTGTTGGGGTGAACGTGGTGTTGGTCATGTTTTAGGTTTTCCCACCTTCTTGTGTTTTTTGTTTTGTTTTGTTTTGCTTTTTAATATAAAAATGATTGAACAATATTTGTGTTCAGAATGAGGGGGTGAAAAAAAAAGGACACACTGTTGGTTGTGGCATAAATTTGCTTTTCCATTTCATTTCCATGTCTTTTTTTCAATTTCAAATTGTTTTTTGTTGCATTTATATGAACTATTTTCCAAAGTAAGATATATAGATTGGAAAAGTTTTATTTAGCATGAATAGTGGGCATGTTTCAGGTTTGTTTTGGCTATACATTTTTTGTGTCTCCTGCCATATAACTGCTGAACTTGTGATGAAATGTGCAGCATTTAGTCCGTATAAAAGTTTCAGTGTTTTGATTTGTTTTTTTTCACAATCCGGTACTTTTTTTTTTAATTTTCAGTTCAACTTCTACACAAATTTGCTATTAAAGGCACAGATAACCAAAAGTTGCAAAGTAAGTTGGCTGAAAGTAAGTTGGCATGAGTATAGTCAGTTTGTATGGCTGTTTCTTTTTGGGGTGGGTGAGGTTTGTGTTTTAAGGGAGGTTGAGGGGAAGGGGGGGGTGTTCCTATGTTTTCTTTTTTTTTTAAATAACCAGGTTGGGGGGAGGGTGCTGGAGAGGGGGAGGGATAGCATGAGAGACTTATGTTATATAGATTGACAAGAAGATATATATATATATATATATATATATATATATATATCACAAGTGTTGGTATCACCATGTTATATTGTTTCCAACAGACAACAACAACAACGCAAAACATATGAATGATACTACATTCCACACTGAAGAGCATGGTGTCAGCATGGCAAAGTCTGTAACCTTCTTCAAAGGAAATTTAAATGTAATTAATAGCGAACTGCCAAGAAAAAACGAATCGCTCGTTCATTTTCATTGTCCTGAGTGTTTTGTATCTTGCCTGAAGAAGACCTAAGAGGTCGAAAACGCATTGTGTTTTGTCTTGTGAGTCGTTTGTCTATATTTTTTGGTGGTTTGCTATTAATTACATTTAAAATGTATAGATTTCTGCATGCAGTCACCTCACTTTGAAACTAGACCTTCTCAAAGGGTCTGTCCAACCTCTGAGCCAGAGCGACCGACCACCTCTGGCCAGAATGACAAAAGTCTCAGGTTGTTGAGAATGCAGAAAGCCAGGCAGAGTCCATTTGGGACATGATCTGTTGAAAAAGGTTTAGAGTCAGTGGTTGGAGGAGATGGGAAGGGAGAGAGGATGGACGGGGGGGGGGGGGGGGGTCCAAGCATGTCTACTGAAATGAAAATAAGTAAATGATGGCAGCTGTGGGGGTCAATTGGATGACAAGGCCTAGGTTTCACCACAGGCTCATCAACAATACCAGTGATAAAAGGGTTTCTTCTGTTTTGTTTGTGTTTTTGCTGGGGGAAAAGTTGTAAATTTTCTTTTTTTTTTTTTTTTTTTTTTTTTTTTTTTTTTTTTTTTTTTTTTTTTGTTTCTTTTTTTTTTTTTTTTTTTTTTTTTTTTTCATAAGGTTCTTTTTTTTTTCTTTATTTATAAGTCACGTCAATTATTCCACTGAATTACACCTTGGAAGTGGTACAGTGCTCGATTTTAAACATGAATGAGCTTCAGAGGAATGTGAGTTCTGGTATGCTTGGACAGGACCACGCCCCATGTATAATTTACATTAGTCATTACTCTGAAAACTTTGACAACAATGTTGACGTGAAAAATGTACAAATTTTGAATGAAATCGAGAGTGAGCCGCCAAGAAAACGTAGACAAAACGAATCACAAGACAAAAACACGAATGTGTCGACCTCATAGGTCTTCCTTCAGGCAAGATACAAAACACTCAGGACACCAAAATGGAACGAGCAATCATCTCCTTCATCACTTCAGCGCACGATGGGCGTTGGACTCATCTTTGCAACTAGATCAAAAAGTTTACATCATGCTGGCCTCCCACTGGTTTCATGAATTTGTGTGATTTCAGAGAAGCATGGACAATGAAAAGAGGAAAAGGGAAAAAAAAAAAAGAAGAGAAAACGAGAACATCTACAAACACCAACAAAAATTCCGGGGGGGGGGGGATGGAAAAGTGGCAATGGAATGGCTTGAGTGCTGATCACATTCTCAGTATGGTATGCTAGTAGACAGCATGACATTACAGATCTTGTGTTTACAACTTTGTGGAGAGGCAATCGCCACTTTGTCTGTCCGGTTGAAGACAAAAATAATGTCACACTCTGGTTCGTTCATTGGCAAGATGCTACAAACGTGTGGAAGATTGACAAAAAGCTGTGCAAAAAAGTGGTCCTGGTCATTGTTAGACAGAAAACTGGATAAAGATAAGATAAGAATAAGATAATGTTGCTTATGGGCCAGCCGACCGCAAAGGGCCACACATTAGGGCTGTCACCACGTTAAAATGAACTCACAAGAAAAACTGGATGGTGCACAGCTAGAACACTGGATTGGCATCAGAATAGATTTTTTTTTTTTAATGCCACTTTCAAACTTTTTGTAGGAAGGGTAAGAGAGGAGGGGGTGGGGGGGGGGGGGGGGGGGGGGGGGCAGGGGAAGGGGCCAATTTGAAGGGGAGAAAAGTTCATGATGCCTCTCCACCATTCCACCCCCCTGTCAAAAATTTGGAGATTTTTTTTTCCTTACTTAATGCGAGACCCTTGTGATAGGAGGATTTAGATGGTCTCAGCACATGTTTGAAAAACCTCAAACAGGAGTTGGGCGTTTGGGGAAAATCTGATATAAAAAGAAGAGAGAGAAGAAAGAAAGAAATAGAAAAAAAAAAGACAGTCTAATAAAGTGTTTTCAAGCTGAGTTAACAGTTTCTGGTGGCTTGTACGTCATTTGTCATTACCAGTCAGAGGTCTTCTCGTGTGAATCTGACCAAGGCTAAACCTGCCTTTCACAGGTGATAAAGAACCGTCACTGCAGCATCTCCAGTGGGGGGCTAAGAAAGATCACCGATGAGTGTCAAGGCCAGGTGAAGTGGTCGACCCCCAAACACTGATCCGCAGAGGAGCCTGTGACGTGATCGTAGGGGCCCATGGATCATGGCAGCGTAAGTTTCCAGGGGGTCAGGACTGGTTACAGGAGTTCCAGGGTGTACTCCCTTGTCCCCTCCCTCTGCTGCTTCCATCAAACCCTCCCTCCCCCCAGTTCCTCTTTTTCTACCCCTCCCTTGCCCACACTCTTGCTGTCTTGCCCTCTTCCCCAAAGAAGGGGGGGGGTACCTGCTGTGAAGTGGTGTGTGGCATAAGGGGGGTACTGCTGTTGTAGTGTTTGTGGCCAATACGGGGGGTACCTGCCATTGCAGTGTTTGTGGCAATAAGGGGGGTACCTGCTTATTGTAGTGTTTGTGGCAATAAAGAGGGGTACAGCCCATTGAGAATGTTTTGTGGCAATAATGGGGGTACCTACCGTTGTTGTGTTTGTGGCACTAGGGGGGTACATGCGTTGTAGGTAGTGTGTTGTGCAATAAGGGGAAAGTACCTGCCAGGTCGTAGTGTTTGTGGCAATGGGTACGTGCCGCTTGTTAGTGTTTGTGGCAAGGCAATAAGGGGGGTACCTGCCATTGTAGTGTTTGTGGGCATAAGGGGGGGGGGTACCTGGCCATTGTAGAGTTTGTGGGGGAATGGGGGAAGGGGGGGAATCGAGTCAAAGGACCCATCATTGAAACAACTGTTTTAGATGCAGGTGGCAGTGTGCAGAAGTACTTTCAGTAACAGTTCGACAGGAATGGGGGAAAATTGTTTCATACTTTCAGGAATTTTCATTTTGATTTTAAGGGCATTTCAACAGGATGCCAGTTGTCCTTTTTACATGTGCGAATGCAAGCTTACTTTAAAGAAAAATACATCAGTTTGATCGTGTAACTACATCACGCTCATGAAAAATCTGATTGAAGTAAAACAAATCAAACTGTAGCATCATGAATAGAATGTATGCTTTGGTCAATTTAAGTAAATACAAGATCGTGTGATATGGTCAGTTAAACAAGTTTGTTAATGAGGACCAAATAATGAGATGACAAACTAGCTGTGTATGGTCGTCATCACTCAATCAATTAGTACTTTTTTTTTTATTTTTTCAGGTGGAGGTGGATTTTATTTCTAGAAGCAGTGTATTCAATCAGCAAACTACCCCCGTTGTCTGCAGCTCTGAAGTGTGCTAAGCTGTGGTAACGCAGCGGAAGCTGTGTGGGGTATCCAGTAGGTCAGCGTCTCCTGTTTTCCTCTCTTTCTCTGTTGTGGTTGTTACAGTGCAAAGCCGTTGTATCAAAGGTGACTGGAACGAAGCTGTTGTAATCACATGAATGATGTCTCTCTCGCTCACCAGGGGCATTTTTTCTCTTGCTATTTACTGAACTGTACAGCCCACAGGTAACATCAGTTTGGGTGTAGTTGACCTGAAAAAGAAAGAGCAAAAAACCAAAGTCAAGTTACTTTTACACGGGGGATGGACTGCAAGGTGGAAATCAAAACAAGAAAAAATACAGAAGTATGGGGCGTCAAACGAAGGAGCAAAAGAAAATAAACAAATCCAGTCAGTTTGGACTTACGAGGTCTTCTTCAGGGAAGAGATGGACGTTCAAAACAAAGGACAAGCAGTTCACATAGCTCTTCAATTCAGGTGCAAAATTTGCCACCCAGATCAAAGAGTAAGTGACTGATTGTTGTACTCCATTTTTTTTAGTGTTTTTTTTTTTTGTGCCTGAGGGAAAAGGCCAGTACTGAAAATGTCTGTGTTTACTTTGTCATTTTGTTTGTTATTTATTTGGAGGACCAGTAATTTTGTTTTGGCTCTTAAGAAGGATGCTTAGCATGGTGGGTTTGCAGGCCAGAAGTTGAGGGTGAATTTATCAGAGAGCATTTTGTATGGATGTTTTTAAGTCCCACCTAGCTCTACCCAGGTTTTCTTTCAGTTTTAGTTTAACTGTGAGTTATGTGATGGGGGAGTTTTTGGGGTGAACCACGCGGCTTGAATTTCATCCGCTCAATAGATACATCTGAGAATGTTGCCCATAGGTAAGTTCTAGACCAGTGGTTGTAGGTGTCAGTATCTCTCAAGCCTGGTTTGGTGGTTAGGGTTTGGTGTGTTGTGAAAGGGAAGCATTAGGTGCAAAACCTAGTGTGTAGTCACAGATCAGATTGGAACCCCACAGCTTCCTCATCATCCTCATCACTCTCTTAGATTGGTTTTAAAAAGAATCTCAGAGTCAGTGTCGATTAATTATCTTGACTGTGTGTGACCTTGTTTGGAATTTTCTTCAAGTCAAGGTCTACTGGCGAATTCTAGTCAAATGTCAGGGGTGATAGTCAGGTTTCGGGGGACTGCCATTGGATGGATTGGCGATGACTCTCTAGAAGGAGGTACGCTCCCTCAAGTGTGCATATCAGGCAGTGTTTCTTGTGACTGAAGGGCTGGGTAGGTGGTTGTCCTACACAGGATCAGCACAGGTACCGTCTCCACCACGTGACCCGGTAGCCGTGCACAATCCTCTCGGGAGGATTGCTTCAATTGGACCTGTACTGACTGCTCTTTGGTGACCGTGGTGGCTGGTGCTGCCCCTGGGCAGTGCTTGGGTGGCGCTGGGGAGTGGGAGCAATGCTGCTGAGGTGTATTAGGTCGGCATCAGAAGATGGCAAAGAAACGAACGGAAAAAGGTCATATTTGTTTTTGCAAAAATGGCCCCGAACCGCCAGTCTTCTTCTTCCACACTTCCTCATTGGCCCTTCTCCTTGCCAGGTGTAATTTTTCAAGTATGGCAGTTCAAAAAGTACGGGGAATGCTTTTCTTTGACAGTGACATCAGCTTCACTGCACGTCTTATGCAGTTGATCAGCTTCACGGTCCCAGTGCTGTGACAGTTGACCACTTCATTGCAGATTCATCCTCTGTTAGTTCAGTTCCATTGATGTGCCATTGTTCTCCCCTGCAGACAATGAGGGACATCATGGTGATCTGTTAGAAACGTGAGGAGAGCGTCATAAGGTTTATTTAACTCAACTGATATGCATGCCAGACGGTTATGCCCCCAGGTCTGTCACCACCTTTGTCCGCCACGACAACGGGGTGCTCTCCCTTGGTTTCACGGAACGTCTGCGTGAACTTGGATTCGACGTGCCAGGTAGTAT